>JAODUO010000640.1:102500-317500 GCA_025642075.2 Ridgeia piscesae
ACTTTAATGAATTTGCATTACTTTAACCAACATATCGATTCTTACATCAAAAACAAACGCACACTCACATATATATATATATATATATATATATATGTATGTGAGTGTGCGTTTGTTTTTGATGTAAGAATCGATATGTTGGTTAAAGTAATGCAAATTGATTAAAGTAATACAAAGGTGTGATGCACTGGCTGAATTCAAGTATTTGAAACAGTCATCCATAACTATTAATACATACAATTTGTTGATAATAATGTTTCTCCACACTGGGTATAAAAACGACACCCTGCAACTTATTGGATGGAGCCTGAGTACATGTCGCATTTATATGATTCATGATACGCTTCAATAAATCATATTATAATTGTTGAGTCATACCTATCAAAACGCAATTATAGGAAACTCATAACCTTCTTTGAAGAGACACTAGCATCTATTTTTAACTACACACAGTTCAAAATGTGTTTAGTGAGATTAGTCTTTAAAAACAAGCCAGGTGATATAGAATTAGTATAGTACACACACCCCAGTAACCACACACTATACCACACCGCAGTAACCACACACTACATACACCGCAGTGACAACACACTACACACACCGCAGTAACCACACACTGCAAACACCGCAGTAACCACACACTACATACACCGCAGTAACCACACACTACACACACCGCAGTAACCACACACTACACACACTGCAATAACCACACACTACAAACACCGCAGTAACCACACACTACACACACCCCAGTAACCACACACTACACACACCCCAGGAACCACACACTACACACACCTCAATAACCACACACTACATACGCCGCAGTAACCACACACTACACACACCGCAGTAACCACACACACCGCAGTAACCACACACTACAAACACCGCAGTAACCACTCACTACATACACCGCAGTAACCACTCACTACATACACCCCAGTAACCACACACTACATACACAGCAGTAACCACACACTACATACACAGCAGTAACCACACACTACATACACCCCAGTAACCACACACTACACACACTGCAATAACCACACACTACAAACACCGTAGTAACCACACACTACATACACCCCAGTAACCACACACACCGCAGTAACCACACACTACAAACACCGCAGTAACCACTCACTACATACACCGCAGTAACCACTCACTACATACACCCCAGTAACCACACACTACATACACAGCAGTAACCCCACACTACATACACAGCAGTAACCACTCACTACATACACCCCAGTAACCACACACTACACACACCGCAATAACTACACACTACACACACCGCAATAACTACACACTACACACACCCCAGGAACCACAAACTACACACACCCCAGTAACCACACACTACACACACCCCAGGAACCACACACACACACACACACCCACCCACCACACACACACACACACACACTCACTCACTCACTCACACACACCACACACACACACACACACACACACACACACACACACACACACACACAAAATGTGTTGTGTGTCAAGTGGCGACATTAGTTTTTAACTGCATATTTTAACAATACTAGACACATGATTGTCATATAGTAAGTTATATTTCTATACAAAGGTGTGATGGACACTCACTCACATACATATATATATATTACTTTAATGAATTTGCATTACTTTAACCAACATATCGATTCTTACATCAAAAACAAACGCACACTCACATACATACATACATACATATATATATATATATATATATTATGTATAGTGTGCGTTTGTTTTTGATGTAAGAATCGATATGTTGGTTAAAGTAATGCAAATTGATTAAAGTAATACAAATGTGTGATGCACTGGCTGAATTCAAGTATTTGAAACAGTCATCCATAACTATTAATACATACAATTTGTTGATAATAATGTTTCTCCACACTGGGTATAAAAAACGACACACTGCAACTTATTGGATGGAGCCTGAGTACATGTCGCATTTATATGATTCATGATACGCTTCAATAAATCATATTATAATTGTTGAGTCATACCTATCAAAACGCAATTATAGGAAACTCATAACCTTCTTTGAAGAGACACTAGCATCTATTTTTAACTACACACAGTTCAAAATGTGTTTAGTGAGATTAGTCTTTAAAAACAAGCCAGGTGATATACAATTAGTATAGTACACACACCCCAGTAACCACACACTATACACACCGCAGTAACCACACACTACATACACCGCAGTAACCACACACTACACACACCGCAGTAACCACACACTGCAAACACCACAGTAACCACACACTACATACACCGCAGTAACCACACACTACAACACCGCAGTAACCACACACTAAACACCTGTAACCACACACTACAACACCCAGTAACCACACACTACACCCAGTAACCACACACTACAACACCCAGAACCACCACTACAACACCTCAATAACCACCACTACATACACCCCAGTAACCACACACTACACACACCGCAGTAACCACACACACCGCAGTAACCACTCACTACATACACCGCAGTAACCACTCACTACATACACCCCAGTAACCACACACTACATACACAGCAATAACCCCACACTACATACACAGCAGTAACCACTCACTACATACACCCCAGTAACCACACACTACATACACAGCAGTAACCACACACTACATACACAGCAGTAACCACACACTACATACACCCCAGTAACCACACACTACACACACTGCAATAACCACACACTACAAACACCGCAGTAACCACACACTACATACACCCCAGTAACCACACACTACACA
Source organism: Ridgeia piscesae (assembly GCA_025642075.2). NCBI lineage: Eukaryota > Metazoa > Annelida > Polychaeta > Sabellida > Siboglinidae > Ridgeia > Ridgeia piscesae. The sequence goes on from JAODUO010000640.1 coordinate 105,312, forward strand.
CACCCCAGGAACCACACACTACACACACCTCAATAACCACACACTACATACACCCCAGTAACCACACACTACACACACCGCAGTAACCACACACACCGCAGTAACCACTCACTACATACACCGCAGTAACCACTCACTACATACACCCCAGTAACCACACACTACATACACAGCAATAACCACACACTACATACACAGCAGTAACCACACACTACACACACCCAGTAACCATACACACCCAGTAACCACACACTACATACACAGCAGTAACCACACACTACATACACAGCAGTAACCACACACTACATACACCCCAGTAACCACACACTACACACACCCAATAACCACACACTACAACACACCGCAGTAACCACACACTACATACACCCCAGTAACCACACACCACACACACCCCAGGAACCACACACTACACACACCTCAATAACCACACACTACATACACCGCAGTAACCACACACTACACACACCGCAGTAACCACACACACCGCAGTAACCACACACTACAAACACCGCAGTAACCACCACTACATACACCGCAGTAACCACACACTACAACCGCAGTAACCACACACTACATACACGCAGTAACCACACACTACATACACAGCAGTAACCACTCACTACATACACCCCAGTAACCACACACTACACACACCGCAATAACTACACACTACACACACCGCAATAACTACACACTACACACACCCCAGGAACCACAAACTACACACACCCCAGTAACCACACACTACACACACCGCAGTAACCACACACTACATACACCGCAGTAACCACACACTACACACACCGCAGTAACCACACACACCGCAGTAACCACACACTACAAACACCGCAGTAACCACTCACTACATACACCGCAGTAACCACTCACTACACACACCGCAGTAACCACTCACTACATACACCCCAGTAACCACACACTACATACACAGCAGTAACCACACACTACATACACAGCAGTAACCACACACTACATACACCCCAGTAACCACACACTACACACACTGCAATAACCACACACTACAAACACCGCAGTAACCACACACTACATACACCCCAGTAACCACACACTACACACACTGCAATAACCACACACTACAAACACCGCAGTAACCACTCACTACATACACCGCAGTAACCACTCACTACATACACCCCAGTAACCACACACTACATACACGCAGTAACCACACTACATACACAGCAGTAACCACTCACTACATACACCCCAGTAACCACACACTACATACACAGCAATAACCACACACTACACACACCCCATGAACCATACACTACACACACCCCAGTAACCACACACTACACACACCGCAATAACTACACACTACACACAACCCAGGAACCACAAACTATACACACCCCAGTAACCACACACTACACAACACCCCAGGAACCACACACTACACACACCGCAGTAACCACACACTACATACACCGCAGTAACCACACACTACACATACCGCAGTAACCACACACTGCAAACACCGCAGTAACCACACACTACACACCGCAGTAACCACACACTATATACACCGCAGTAACCACACACTACACACACCGCAGTAACCACACACTATATACACCGCAGTAACCACACACTACACATACCGCAGTAACCACACACTGCAAACACCGCAGTAACCACACACTACACACCGCAGTAACCACACACTACAAACACCGCAGTAAACACACACTACATACACCGCAGTAACCACACACTACAAACACCGCAGTAACCACACACTACAAACACCGCAGTAACCACACACTACACACACTGCAATAACCACACACTGCAAACACTGCAGTAACCACACACTACATACACCGCAGTAACCACACACTACACACACCGCAGTAAACACACACTACATACACCGCAGTAACCACTCACTACAAACACCGCAATAACCAGACACTACATATACCGCAGTAACCACACACTACACACACCGCAGTAACCACACACTACGAACCCCGCAGTAACCACTCACTACAAACACCGCAATAACCAGACACTACATACACCGCAGTAACCACACACTACAAACACGGCAGTAACCACTCACTACAAACACCGCAATAACCAGACACTACATACACCGCAGTAACCACACACTACACACACCGCAGTAACCACTCACTACAAACACCGCAATAACCAGACACTACACACACCGCAGTAACCACACACTACACACACCGCAGTAACCACACACTACAAACCCCGCAGTAACCACTCACTACAAACACCGCAATAACCAGACACTACATATACCGCAGTAACCACACACTACATACACAGCAGTAACCACACACTACACACACCGCAGTAACCACACACTACACACACCGCAGTAACCACATACTACACACACCGCAGGAACCACACACTATATACCACAGGAACCACACACTATACAGTACACACACCGCAGTAACCACACACTACACACACCGCAGGAACCACACACTATATACCACGGGAACCACACACCACAGGAACCACACATTACATACCGCAGGAACCACACACTACACACCACAGGAACCACACACTATATACCACGGGAACCACACACCACAGGAACCACACATTACATACCGCAGGAACCACACACTACACACCACAGGAACCACACACTATATACCACGGGAACCACACACTACACATCACAGGAACCACACATTACACACCGCAGGAACCACACACTACACACCACAGGAACCACACACTACACACACCGCAGGAACCATATAGAGCGGAAAGATGACACATGCTGTTCCGTGAGACAGCACGTTTTAGGCCCTCAATTACTCTCTGCGTGCCAGTCACACTTCATTTTGCCGCCCTTGTGCATGGTACATTCGATCCACGTCCCATGACATGACATGTTGGAGTAGGGATTGCCTCTCATGGCTGAGTGAAGTCAGTACGAAGGAAGGCGACCTGATCAACAGGCTTAGTGGGAGATCATCCCGTATACGTCATCATTACCCTGCTAAAGGCCGAGAACCCAAGCAAATACTATGACATTGTGCCCTTTCTTGGCCCCTTCCATACACACTGTGTGATGATGAGCGCAATATACTAGCGCTACGAGGGGAGTGAGCTAGGAGAGCTACTCGTGGCGGGAGGAGTTATTGCCGGGGGCTCCGTCGATCGTGCGCTGAAAGGCAAACATTACAAGAGGGGGCTGCGTTGCTTGAGGCTCATGTATGAGTCGCTCATGAGTCAGCAGGTGAAGGGGAGGCTCATGCCCGACCTCGCTGATGAGACAAGGGAGAACCTTCATATTCTGAGAAATACGAGTCTCTCCCAAGAACCCCGCGTTGCTGCCCGTGCGGGACTGGAGGAGGATGCTGACCTCGAGAGTCTCATCACCAACATCTTCACCCAGACGGACTACTGGTGGGACTTCCTGTCCATGACGGACGCGCTGGTGCAGAACATTCATAATGTCATCATCTACAGCATGCCGCATTGTAGTCACGTATCCAGGGGTGCTAACTGTTTGTTTAAACAATTGCCTTGTACCACTTGTCATGCAACCAAGTCTTAGCCATGCCCACGTCCAGTAATAAGGGTGGACACAGTCTGTCGAAGCATCCGCACTGGGTAATCGTCAACACGGAGGAAAAGACCGAGCACAGGGACACTGGTGTTGGACCCGGTCAACATGTAAAAGGTCAGAATCAGCAAAGGTGAAAGTGGTCTCAAGTTAAAGGACCGAACCCGTGTGGATCCCCTGGGGCAGCCGATTTAAGTAGCCCCAGAGCACAGAGTTAGATATCTATGCCCCAGAGTCACTGCACACTGTCCCCCGCGTGCAGGTGATGCAGCTGGCGAGTCCTGGGTTAACCCAACCAGCTGCAGGCAAGAGTGAAACGACACGCGTAGCAGGAACCCGCCAGTGGGAACGCGTAAATAGCACAGTCGACGATTGTCAACCACCTGATGAGGTAGAGTCAGTGGCTGGCCGGGCGGCCAGCTGAAAGCCATATACAAACCCCGTTAACTAGAGCATCCGGGGTCATAACACAATGATGTGTCGTTGTCTTGGGAGTGCCTAGGCAGAAATAACTGGTCCGAACCGTGTAAAACTTGACCGGCACTGTTTACTATAATGTATCACAAATGTTACGGCCATGCAACTTTTTTCTCACATGCACGGTGTAGCTGCGCAGTCATAGGGGTGGCGCTTGCGGCTGTTCATGCAGTTGCAGAACGACATGCGGTGATCTAGCTGCCAAGGCGCAGCTGAAGCGTGTCGAGCCATCACTCGTGATGTCAAAGATCAATGTAGGTGTAGCGTGAATCCCCCTGCCAGGACATCGGCACACGGGTGCAGGCCGACCATTCCAACCCAACGTCCCACGAGGCACAACTGCAACAAGGAAATATACCAAAGCAGTTTCCGCAGTTATGAGAAAACGCGACTGGCGCGAAGGGCAAAGTCGTTGCAGCCAAGTGTCTGCAGGGGCAAAAAGGTGCTGGAGCACAGCACAGCAAATACAAAAAGAAACGAACAAAAACACAAACACACGCTCAGTGGGACTAGTCCATCAAAGGAAACAAAACATAGTGGATTTGATACACAACTGAATGAATATGAAGCACTAAAAAGGTGGCCAAATCAGGAAATACTCGGATGCATGTTTATGGGTCATCAAAGTGACTGAAACAAAGTATAAAGTTCAAATGCAAGGAAATTGTGGCGGCCGGCTATAAAGCAAGCTCACAATAACTGTATTGTCTAGAACATAGGCGAAACATGCCGCCCGGCTCGTAGCTAATACGGATGTGGATGAACGCGTCATCATATAGGGCCGACCGTAATGCAAGCCTAGTAAGAAATGCGTGGTCAACAACAAGGGCCATGGAAGCAGTCAGGCTCGTAGCCATAAGGGTATGGAGTGCATCGTTAACACCCTGGACCAACTGCAAGGCAAGCCTCAAAATAAAGGTGTGGTCTATAACAGCCAATCCAGGCACACCATACTTGAGTGTGGAACACATCAACACCACCCTGGGCCGACCACGGGGCAAGCCCAAACATAAATACATGGTCAACAATAGCCTGTTCAAGTAGACAACTTCAAAGCAAATATGGGTGTGGAACACATCAACGTCACCCTGGGCCGACCACTTGTGCAAGCCCAAAATAAATGTATGGTCCCAACAGCCTATTCATGCATACCGGCTAGAAAACATAAAAGGGTATGGAATACAATATCATCACCCTGGGCTGACTACAATGCTAGCTAATGCAATTGGACGGTAATTGTCTTTAGAAGATATTTTTCCAGTTGTATCCTTAATCACTGGCACAAGTACAACTGACAACATTGACTCTGGCAGAAATCCATGAGCAAAGAAACTAGTGAAGCACAAAGATAGCAAGGGTACAAGTGCCTTGTCTGTATATTATATATGTTATGAACATATGCCATTTGACCCACAAGCTTTATTAACGTCAAGCTTCTTAATCGCAGTTGTTACTGTGATCACAATTTCATCATAAGGTGTATCACAGTCATATTCACATACGTCTACACTACTACTGTTAGCATAGTTTAAAAGGTCACAAAAATTTACGCCATAGATCTACTATCTCTTTTCCACCAGATCGATTCTAGAAGGAAGAGGAATATTGCAGTTCTTGATTATCTTGATTTCACGCCAAAACGCCTCAGGATTAAATTCAGCTAATTTCTTAGCTAGTGCCTCTTTGCGTAGTGCAGTTTCATTATTCTTGATAAATCGTAAAGCATACTTGAATCTAGCTTTGCTTTTTACATGCAAATCGTAAACAGGTCCCTGTCTAAGTTTCTCAGCATTAACCCACATGTGTCTGACTTCTCTGGAGCTATCATACAAACTATCCACCTACTCTGCCCATCCCGGTTTATTTGTATACGACCTCTTCTTATTTTGCGACGATTTTTCACCAGCTTGTATTAGTGAATTCACTATGTCATTATACTTTTTATTTAGAGATTCAATATGGTTTACATTCGTGCATTGTATCTCCCTACATCCTACAGCCTCTGTTGGTATATGAATATCATGCAAACATTTTTCAGTAAGCATACAATATTTACTTATGTCCTTATCAGTCATGTTATTCCATCTTATTTTTGCTCCACCATTATTAATACTGCCGTTGAATTTGATATATTGTTACTATTTATGTACACTTTGAACCGTATATGATCTTCATCGCTGACATCATACATACTATTAATCTTACTTATACTACTATGAAAATCATTACTTATAATCACATGATGAAGGACATGAGGCATTTCAACAAGCCCAGACCAAACTGTTGTATAACCGCTCAGTGTTTCTCCCACTACCTAATGATCAGCTATGGATTGTCACTGATAGTGCGGTAAAATCTCATGGCATTATAGCTATCCTGTTCGTGACATGGGGAAGAAAGCCACTCCGCGCAGTTTTTTCAGTGCGAAACTTCGTGGACGTCAGGCCACATGGCTACCATGCGAAATAGAGGTTCTGTCCGTTACTGTAGCAACAAAGCATTTCAGTCCTTACATCATTCAGCCTAGACACAAGGTATGCATCATACCGACAGCACGCCACGTGTACAAGCCTTTGAGAAGCTTTGGATAATTACAGCCAGTCCATGTGTATCAACATACCTATCTTGCATCAGCCGGGATCAAACATCGGTGAGACATCTAGCAGGTTCAACCAATGTTCCTAATGCAGCAACGTGTGACGATCCAGTATGCCAGATATGTTAGTTTACGAGACAACTGGAAGAGTGCGTAGTCCAACGATTGTGCACTCGAGACGTCATCAATGGCGACGCCAAACTCCCGTTCACCAATATCAATCCAAAGCGAATGCCAGGATTTGAGAAGTACTCACGCTTAATTGGCACAGGGGACTAGAAAGAAATTAACCGACACCAGGGACGTAAATCGCTACATCAACGTCGCAACTGTTTGCGGGGACGGTCTGTTGGTAATAAAGCGAGATTCGTCACTGTCTACCAGCTGCGTGATCCTCCCGATGCAGTTGGAATGACAATCGCAGCAAACGTCTTTAAGCGAGTACGACAGCTAATACTTGTCGTCAGGCAGTGTGCAACTTCGTACACAACCACGTGTCTGCTTGAAGACGAAAGCCGCCACACCACCCGGAGTGCATCAATACGCCTGAGCGTAGAGCTGATACCACTCGATGGCCCACTCGCGGTCACACACACAGGTCCCGCGCCTGCATTCACACTCACAGCCGTGGTCGATGACAAACTCCTCCGACTTCAGAGAATAGCCGTCGAGATCGGCCACGGGAAGAATAACAATAAAACCCTGTGGCAAAAAAGGCAAGCTGGAAGACGAGTTGCTACGTAAAGACCCTTTGGATGGTGTCGTGACTATGCTAACTATCGCTGTTGCAACTGCCCAATTGAATGCTCGTACTCGCAGCCGAGGTCTCGCAAGAGAGCTGCTTATGCATCGGAATCAGTTCAGCAGTCAGCATATATCGCTGGCAGATCGATCGATGATATTAGAACAACACATACAACGCGTTGACAACCATCCACACAGCGAACGTTCGAAGGCTCCTCGGGTACATGTCCTTCCGAAGACCCACATCATAGTTGGTGACATAGGGTACATTTATGGAGATCGAAGCAAGTCACGAGTGGGTGATAGCTATTTGGTGGCATCTGTAGACGGTGTGTGGTGTAGCATCCGTAAGTTTGTCGGATCGCAGTTACGCAACACTTCTTATCGTGTTAAACGATCCGAGTGCTACGCCGTACGTTCCCTGTGACGGTGCAAACACTACTGCCTATCCACGCAGATCGTTCGACACAGAGTCTGCAAGTGATTGTGACGATACCATGCAAAACATTTAGTGTTCTGCACGAAGCAATCTAAAAATAAATGTCACATACAATGGTTGTGAGTTCTCCTGTGATTCCCATCAATCGGCAACACCGATTCCGGTATTAGATAGAATAGTGAACTAAAAGTTTTGGGAACCAGTGGACGAGGCAACTTTTTTTTAAATAACAACACATCTTCAGTGTGACAGTGATCTTGGGTTATTCTTCCGAGGATCTTAGGACATGTGTGGGTTATACAATGCATTATGATTCTTTCTTTGTAGTGCAGCCGATATGTGACAAAATATGGTCGAATTGTGCGTTTTATGATACAAGCATGAAATTTGGCACACGCATAGAGTACACAATTACACAAATATCTGGATATAGGGCCATCTCAGATTTTGCCCTGGAAGGGGTTGGCAGCCATTTTAAAGATGGCCGCCAAAAACCAATGTCGTCTATCTAAAGACTTTTGCAACGTAGACTAGATGTTTTGGAACCAAAACATACAACTTCTGGGTCAGTGATTTCAAATATGTTACATTTGACCTTCTACGACATTCAAATCCGCCATTTGTAAAGATGGCGGCCGCCAACACTAATGTTCCCATATCTCATGAACTACGTTACTAGGAGCGGTAATGTTGTTGTCACATGAAACGTATGTGGACAGCCGATGTGAATGATTTGAATATTTTTGCATTTGACCTTCATCGACCTTCGTACCACCATTTTATAAAATGACGGCCGTTGGAACGACAACGTCTCGCCTTAAATTGTCGCCTATTAGTTTCAATAATTATGCACATATTAATATTATGTTTTTTCGATCGGTAGGCGGTTTAGCAGCTGATCATGTGGTTGCGAGGATGTCACATGACCAAAAAGAAAGGAAACCGCGCTTCGTTTTTGAATATGTGTTATGTTAGATGATATAAATGCGGAATGTACAAATCATAGGTATCTTTGTAGGTATCTTTTTAATGTAATGCAGGTAATCCGTAGAGTTATGACATCCTTCTACACCCTAGTTTCACAAGAAGAGCGTAATTGCCATAATATCTGAATGGCTAAGGTATATAAAGTGGTCGATCAGCCTGGAACATCCAATGTACTATGTCTGACGACAAAGTGGAACAAATGCGTTCTGTGTCAGGAGGACACACCGGATGTGCTTCGCTGTCCTGCTTCTTCAAAACGTGACGCAGAGGGGGTTGGTTACAAGACTATCGCTGACAATATTAAGGGTTTCGACAAGGTTGGTTGTTTGCCTAAGACAATCAATCTATCAAGGTTAGATGATGGTGTTGGCATTGAGACAACCTTCCGACAGCACCAAGCCAAATGCCATGACTCTTGTCGATTACAATTCAACAAGACAAAACTTGAGCGAGCAGAGAAGAGGAACTCTCGCATTGAGGACAATACAGCTGCTTCCAAGAAGTTCACCCGTCGGTCTATAGAAGAAGCACCTCCTTCCACCAAAACATGTTTCTTCTGCGGCATGCCTCCAGTTACAGAGACTTTACGCAAAGCATCAAGAAAACAACACACGTGTTCTCTGGTATTGCTCATGAACAGATTCATGCGTCTGTGAAGGGTGATGGTGGGGCTGTGGGTCTGACTGAGAACCCTGCAGCACTGCGGCGTTGGATGGTGACTGGCCCTGAAATGGCACGTCTGATTGGAGAATTTGAGGTTTTAACCATGAAGAAAAAGAAAACAGATTTCCACCATCACGAGCAGACGAAACATGCACAGATGACATTCGGACGAGATATCACGTCATTAACTGCTGTAATAGAAGAGATGGGAAATCCATTCCCTGAGAACAGCAATGATTTGCTTGTACTTGATAGCAGAGACCTTGTAGATCCAGCTGTGATTGACACGTCAAATCTCTCGGACAAGAGCAGTATGACACCTACGTCAACGAGCGCCTTGTCAACCAAAGCCCATTACAGATCCAATCAAGAGAAATATATTACTACTACTGTTCAGCCGGCCACCAGTGCGAGAGAAATCAAGAGCGCAACTACAGCGGTCATCACTCAATAATGGCTGTTCTCTGTTCTCCATGTTGTACATAGCGTCGCAAATACGGAGTGGTGATCTCGATCAGTTCTTTCAACATGAAAATCAAGCGTATCCACCTGCTTTATCACAAATGGGGAAACTGCGGACAGGAACAAAGTCTGATCTGGTCGGCTGCTTGGAAGATCTCGTTCCTACACTACACCTTTCCCCCACTCCTGTCGTACAAGTCATCCTGCTTGATGGGGCTGCAATCGTTAACACGCTTTGACCGGGTTTTGCAAAGACATTTTCCGATTACGCGACCCAAGTGTTCCTGCCGTACATCACATCGCAATCAGTCCCGAGACGTGTCAGGCCTTGCTCCATGCACCCATGAAGAAGAGGACACACGAATCCTACTCCACATGGATGATGCTGTGAAACAAAGGTATAACAAGGTATCCATTCGAACAGTTGACACGGACGTGGTTGTTCTTGCAGTGGCATCAGCTCAGCCCCTCAACATCACCGAACTGTGGATTGCCTTTGGTGCTGGAAATAACTTTCAATATTTACCGGCCCACGAGATGGCCGACGCACTGGGTCCTGATTGTTGTGTTGCTTTGCCAATGTTTCATGCCTTCAATGGTTGTGACACGGTGTCATGTTTTGGAGGCAGGGGCAAACGCACTACATGGGGCATGTGGAATGCCTATGAAGAAATCACACCAGCTTTCTGTGCCTTGGCTGCTACCCCGGTGACCATAGAAAATTGGCTGAGTCCACTGGAACGTTTTGTAGTTCTGCTGTACGACCGTACTAGCAGCCAGGAATTTCTCAATGGAGCGAGGAAGCAGCTGTTCACACAGAAAGGTAGAGCTATTGACGGTCTTCCTCCGACACAAGCAGTATTTCTCCAGCACACAAAGCGGGCTGCTTACCAAGCCGGCCGCTGTTGGGTACAGACGATGATCGCGACTCCGGAGCTTCCATCTCCAAGTGAATGGGGGTGGAAAATATATTGGACAACTCTTCCTGAAGCGACACAAGCTTGTCGAGAACTACTGCGCTGTGGTTGCAAGAAGGGATGCATGGGACTATGTAAGTGCCTCAAGGCAGGACTTCAATGCACTGCTCTTTGCTACTGTGGTGGACTGTGTGCTCGTAGCTAATGTGCGACACAGTAAACATTAGGACGTCTAGTAATTAGTAACTGTTACACTTTCCGTAGGACATTTTGGTCATGGACAATGTGTATACACTTATCGTGTTACATACACACATGTGTTACAGGAATGCTGAACTCTCACAGACGACATAGTAAGTTTCTGCTGTTGAATGTTTCTGTTGACATATCACAAAACATGGAATCAAAGAACGCGAAATAAAATAAACAGTGAGTTAAAACTGTGAGGCGTTTCGGAGTTAACGTAAACTTTTCTAAACATCAAGAGAGGGAACGACTTCTGATACCCCTCTCATGAATATAGGCTAGCTAGTAAATAGCGTTTGTTGATGGCCATTATAGAAAATAACCGCCATTTATAGTCGCCATCTTGAAAAAAGACCGATACGAATGTCCGATAGGATCAAAAGTAGCATATTTAAAATAGCAGCACGAAAAATCTTAACTACAAAGACAATGTTTTCTCTCTAGGTGGTTTAGTTCTCAAGATGTGAAGAAGTTTGATTTTGAAAGGCGCCATCTTTAAAAATGGCGGATATTAGTATTGGAGAAGGTCATATGTAACATATTTGAAATCGTTACTTTGAAAAAGTTACATGTTGACACAAATATGGCGGTTCTGACTGAAGCATTGTAAATGTGTATAACAAATTCGTTTTAGCGGACGTCATTTTTATAAAAATGGCGGATATGAAGGTCGGCAAAGGTCAAATACAAAATATTGTAATACAGTGGAATCGGCTGTCTAGTTACCTACATCTTGACCATAAACTTAGCTTTCTAGATCGCGTAGGTCATGAGATACGGTTATTAGTCTTGGCGGCCGCCATCTTTAAAAATGGCGGATGTTAATGTCGGAGAAGGTCAAATATAATACATGTGAAATGGCTGACCCCGAACATCTAGGTTTCAATACCAAAAGGACTGATTTACTTGACGCGGTTACTAAGATATGAGAAAATAGGTTTACGGCGGCCATCTTAGAAAATGGCCGCCAATGCCTTTCGGGGCGAAATTGGAGATGGCCCTATATCCAAATATTTTTGTATTTATGTGTTCTACGTTTGTGCCAAATTTCACACTTGTATCATAAAACGCACAATTCATTCACATATCGGCTGGACTAATGAAAATATAACTAAACAAACACCTAGAGCAACTTAACATATATCAGATATAACATGTCTCTTGAAAACATACTGTTACCCACTGAAGAAACCTTTCTCAGACCTCCCCACAATAACCCTTTTTCTATTGGGACATTTCAAACTGTGTTGCCAGTGTCCAGAATCACCGTAACTGTAGCATGTCCTCGAGTTATGCCACTCCGTCTTACGTACATCATTCCTCACAATTTCACAATCATTCCCAACTAGACGTGCAGAACGCATCGCATATTTTGGGCTCATTCTACGAGATCGTCCCATTTGGAACGCTTCATACTCGAGCGCCAGTCTTAACGCGTCGTCAACCCGCTTTGGTTTTCCTTGGAAAATCATCCATTCCATGTCCGCGTCCCCCACAGCATCTTTGAACGCGTCGCAGGACAGTGTCTCTTTAACATCAACGCTGGCCTCAGGATACGCCTTTCGCACCAACCGTTTGATATCTTGCGCTAATTCCGCAAGTGGTTCCCCGCGCCGGCGCTGTCTAGCCTTCATTTGTGCACGAAACGCCTCGTATTGGTATTCCGGCTCGAAACGATTCAACAGAGCTCGGACTAGCTTTTGATAGTCCGCCCTGTCTACCGCCTCGAGGTCACTCAGAACACCCTGTGCCTGGCCACGTAAACTCGTAGCCAGCTCCAGCGCACGAGTGTTTTCGTCCTACCTGTTTAAGTCCGATACCATTTCGAACTGAACAAGATAATCACGACAACTACTCTTGCCATCATGGGACTCTTTGGCTTTGGTGAGCTGACCTGATTTGCTGGCACTGAGAACCTGACGCCAGGAGGTGGGTAAACCTCTTGACCTGCTGGGTTGTCAATTGCGTCATCGTGTCTACGACCCCAGGGGTCGTTAACAGGACCGCTTTCTGGCTGGCGTCGGCTGACCCACTGACCATAATTAGCCACCCTGTTGCCAGCTTTGTACACAGGCGACAAGCCGTAAACAGGGACCTTTCATCTGGCATGAGTTGCGTCGCAGGCTGGCGACGCAGACTGTCCACACCCAGTCGGGTGCGGTAGCGGTGAGGGTAATTCGACGCCAGTGTCTGAGATTGGGGGACAATTCGCTGGTGAGGTCAAACTGCCCAGTCGTAGTTTCCCACACGAGATGGAATATCAATGTCGCCCCCAGTAAAGTGTACAGGTTCGACATTCGATCTGCCAACATAATCTGGCAGATTTGTAGCCCGCAGATTCTGCGGCACCCTCGCATCGGAGGCCGTAAACATAGGTGACGGGACATGATTTATGTCATCTTTGCTTTGATCAGAAATCACGTTATCTGGCGCTTTACATGCCTGTAATTTCTGTGCTACCACTGGGGGGTCTGTCCCACAGTAGCAACGTTGTCACCAGTCAACGGACTAGTTTTGTCCTTGGGACTAGGCTAAACTTGGATGGTTTCTCTGCTGTTCTCAAACAGCGATTGCGCCCGGTTTCCTGCACTCAAACCAGCGCAAGTTTCAGGGAACAAATCTAGTACAGACCGTTCCACCTTCGATCTACTAATTTCAGTTAACAGCACATTTTCTTCAAAGTCTAACTGATCATTTTCTACTGTCAAATGGTCAGCCTCTACTCTCAACTGCTCCTCCTGAAATCTCAACTGCTCCTCCTGAAATCTCAACTTCTCTTGAAATTTCAACATTTCTTTCTGCTGCGTCAAGTTATCCTGCTCACTACTGAGTTTTGACAATCTCTCCCCTAAATCCGCCTTTCTATCTATTAGAGACACTAACGACTTCTCCCTATCGGCTATTTTTGCATTCTGAATAGACCTGTCTATTCCTGACATGATAGTGGATTGCATAACGTCACTCCTACCAGGTAATCTTAACAGCACCTCGCTGTCCCCATCCTGACTACGTTCAGTCTCCGGAAAATACATATCGGTCACTGCGGAATTATCACCCCGAGTTGACATTTCTCCTATTTTTTTCGCTGCCACCAGAGAAGTAACTTCTCACTAAACTATGCTACTTTAATCTACCTGAAGCGAGTAAACGCGCGGTCCGTTTGAGTTCTTTTTAAGTGGGATCTTCAAGATAGATAACCAAAACCGTTACTACGGAACGTAGAGGAATACGGTCAGGTTTATCTACATCGAAATCCCACCCTTGCTGCCACCAATTGTAGCGTTTGCGGGTGTATCCCGCGTTTGGCGCGAGCGGTCGGCACGGAGGCGTCTAGTGGCGGACTCGGGCACACGTTCACTCACTCAGTCTAACACAAACAATATATATATTTTTTCCACAGTTTATTATCTCAAAATCCTAATAGTACAAATCTAAGTAACTAACTAAAATACTTCAACAACTAAACCAATAAAAATACAAAGTCTACCCAACCTGACAGCGTGTATTATACGCGGTCATCAATTCACACAATATTGAAGTGACTCACCCACGGGTGAGTTTCTCGTGGAGAGCGGTGTGTTGCGGACGACTGCTGACAATATGCGCCAGTAGTCGGCGCAGCGCAATAGGGCCTGCAAGTGGGTCACGATACATGGCGTGACTCCGCGCGACTGTAGCTTATTGGGGACTACGCGAGACTAATTGGGGACTGGACACAAGAATAATATTCTAACGATGGATGACAGTTGTAGCTTCCGACTGATGAATACTAGGAAAATCAGTCCATAAATATATTGTGTTATACGTTTCTTATCTTAAATGTCCGATTTAATATTGAGTTTACCACTATCATAGGCACATATAGCGACTTACGTAGTGCAGATAATTGACACGATGCTATAAGCTGTACCCCTGTATGTGTCTTTTACGGGATTTGCGTTTTACATTGCTGTACGTTGTGGTTTCGATAAGCACTTATATCTGACAAGTTGTCTAAATGCCCATAATCATAACACATGTATAACGTTTGGCCCAAACAGGTTGTATTGCGCGAAAAGTGGCACTCTTCATTATTAGTCAAGATCGCCAAACACAAGTACTTGCCGCTATTGCCATGGCAACCACCATAATAATCGATTAAAATTCATGATTTCCGTGATCATTGTCACCGGCAAAATGTTCCACTGCTTCTGCTTGTAATAATCCTTCGGACAATATAACTGAAATTCGCTATTTCGGGACAGTTCGATTATTACGACCAAAACAAAACAAAGTCCTATATGTTAACATGGAGTATATAGACCTCCTGCCCCCAAATGCCCCCAGCCTCGTTTTCGCGCGCGAGACTTGCACGCCCTTGGGGCTTATTGCCGGGGGAACACGTACGCTGTTCACCCCGGGAACGCTGCTCCAGAGCGCCCTGTGACAGCTAGGCTTACTGTCACGGCATATACTGTGTGTGTCCTATTGGGGAGACTACTGGAGCTTCTAACCGGGGGGACACGTATGCTGTTCACCCCGGGATACGCCGCGCCAGAGCTGTGACAGCTAGGCTTACTGTCACAGCATATCAGTGTGTGTGTGTGTGTGTGTGTGTGTGTGTGTGTGTGTGTGTGTGTGTGTGTGTGTGTGTGTGTGTGTGTGTGTGTGTGTGTGTGTGTGTGTGTGTGTGTGTGTGTGTGTGTGTGTGTGTGTGTGTGTGTGTGTGTGTGTGTGTGTGTGTGTGTGTGTGTGTGTGTGTGTGTGTGTGTGTGTGTGTGTGTGTGTGTGTGTGTGTGTGTGTGTGTGTGTGTGTGTGTGTGTGTGGTGTGTGTGTGTTGTGTGTGTGTGTGTGTGTGTGTGTGTGTGTGTGTGTGTGTGTGTGTGTGTGTGTGTGTGTGTGTTGAGTGTGTGTGTGTGTGTGTGTGTGTGTGTGTGTGTGTGTGTGTGTGTGTGTGTGTGTGTGTGTGTGTGTGTGTGTGTGTGTGTGTGTGTGTGTGTGTCCTATTGGGGAGACTACTGGGGCATATTGTCGGGAGAACAGGTACTGTTCATCCCGGAACACGCCGCTCCAGATCGCCCTGTGACACATACTGTACGTCACACAGATATTGCCAAAGGGTAACGTAATAATAGAGCTTTACTGCGTACTTTGGAATCATCTTACCAACTATTCAAAACAAGTATATTTTATGACCTACTCACGCTTATAGACTGTTACTGAATTATGTGGTGCAAGACACCCCCGGGGCATCTTGCCCCACACCACGGTCGGGCGGGCTTCTTGCCTCCGGCATGCATGATCTACACCTAATGTATTAATAAAGGCAATCGAATAGATACGCGACGTCTAACCACTGGGTTACTAAAGCAATACAGAGGCGCCACCATGCCAATGTACACAAATGTATTGCAGAGAATTAAGTTCTCTCATACTCCGCAAGGGGTCGTATGGAAATAACAACTCGACGTTGTCGTTGTCATGGCGGGTATGATCGAGACTATTACTTATGAATTGAATAAATGCCCCCTGCTACACAATAGTGTCATCGGATTAATTTCAGATATAGCCACTAGTGTATACTGCTTCGTTACAGAAACTTTGTGGATGGTTATATATTAACCGCGGCACTTTCAGTTAATGTAAACAGCATGAATTAATAAGTCCTTGTGGCTTGAGTATAAAAAAGGTTGCTCTATCTCGCTATCGGTCTGGCGTCACCGCGTCAGTCATCCGTGACAACGATTGCTGTGACCTGCGCTATATGTGGCTAGGTGTGACTGTGTCTGAATCAGGTCCATGTGTAACCGCGCTAGTTGACGGCACGCCTAATCAATCAGTGTCTCTATAATGTTACCAATTTAGTAGACGCTTCACGACAAACAGGAGGACATTGACTTTAAGGCCGAGGACGCGAGGTTGCATAATCAATCCTCAGATCAGATCAGATCATCCGACAGCCGGCAGTATGAACATTTATGTGGCCTGTTTTTGGGCGCTGTGTGCGTTATGCAGCATTCTATATCTGTCAACACGGACCGCCCTTCCGTCTAGCACAGATCCATTGTTTGGAGCCTTTCAGAGGACTTACCTGGTCGTCTACCTACTTGCAATGGGTGAGTTACTTATGTACTATAGCCTAGATCTGAGTTCACAAGTATTTAGGTGCAATTGGCTGTTGAGGTTTGGATGTATTGTAAGGGCTTTATGCAGGATAAAATTATTGCCAGTCACACATGTTTTGGCATACACATGGATGGAGCCAGTTTACCCTGCTAAAAATGTACTACAGTTTACTATGGTAAACTATGGTAAATTCATAGTAAATCATAGTAAATCATAGTAAACCATAGTAAACCATAGTATATTATATTTTACCATGCTTTCACCATAGTAAATATGTACGTGGACATAGTAAACCATAGTAAGTTATAGTAAAACCATAGTAATTCATAGTAAACTGCAGTATACTACGTTTTACTATGCTTTTACCATAGTAAATTCACATGAAGATGTAGTAAACTGTAGTAAATCCATAGTAAGCTATAGTCAACCATAGTTTACTAATTTTTTACATATACTGTGGTTACTGGTAAAGTCATGGTAATTGCATGATAAACCATGATATCACTGATATAAATGAGTATATTTAACTACATTTTGATAAATGAACATTAAACCATATAGTAAACCATAATACAACAAATGTAAATTAATTATGACATAAGCAGTTTTTGTTTATGGCCTTATTTTAAATTGTTTATGCAAAACTGTCAGATGCATCTACCACGGATCTGTTATGGTTTATAGCCCAGACAACTAATAGAAAACATAGTAAGCCATTAACATTCGCATAGCCTACTCTATTTTTATCATCCCTGCTAAAAATTTACTATGGTTTACTACAGTAAATTTACTATGGTTTACTACAGTAAAACGCAGTGTGTTTTTCGGAATATTTACTACGCTTTACCATAGTAAATACTATGGTTTATCATAGTATATACTATGGTTTACTACAGTAAATACTATGTTTTACTACAGTGAATACCACATTTTACTATGGTTTACTATGGTGAATATCACAATTTACTATGGTTTACTATAGTAAATACTATGGTTTACTATAGTAAATACTACGTTTTACTATGGTTTACTACAGTGAATATAC
This sequence comes from Ridgeia piscesae, assembly GCA_025642075.2. NCBI lineage: Eukaryota > Metazoa > Annelida > Polychaeta > Sabellida > Siboglinidae > Ridgeia > Ridgeia piscesae. Next base: position 123,625 of record JAODUO010000640.1, read on the forward strand.
CACATTTTACTATGGTTTACTATGGTGAATATCACAATTTACTATGGTTTACTATAGTAAATACTACGTTTTACTATGGTTTACTACAGTGAATACCATCATATTTTACTATGGTTTACTATAGTGAATATCACAACTTAGTATGGTTTACTATAGTAAATACTATGTTTTACTATGGTTTACTACAGTAAATACCACATATTACTATGGTTTACTATGGTAAACTACGCTAAACTGTTATGTTCACAGTTAATATTAACCACTGGTTGTCCATAATAAAAAATACTATATCACATTGATGGTGCCATCTGCAATCATAATACAAATCATAATTACTTTTGATGTGTCATGGTTTACTAAATCATGATACATCAAAAGTAAGTTAATTAATTATGGCATAAGTTGTCTTTGTTTAATGCCTTTAAATTACATATATGCATATATATATATATATATATATATATATTGAGCTATTACACACATGTATTATATAAATACATATGGATGTATATAATTAATGTTATTCACAAATAGTCTACTGTATGTATGTATATATATATATATATATATATATATATATATATATATATATATATACACACACACACACACACACACACACACACACACACACACACACACACACACACACACACACACACACACACAGTTTGTGAAAATAAAAGCTAGGAATTTGCCTAGACCTTATCTATTAGTTGTCCCTTGGGTCTGCTGTCAGAATCCTAAGTAGCCACTCAACTTACTCAAGCCAGCCCTTATCAGATCAGTTGGTTCCCATTTATTGCCTGGCAGGCAAGCTTGGAGACAGAATACAGTAGCTCAGTGCAACCCCATGTGTCCAGCAAGCATGCTGTGCATAGTTACCATTGGCAGTGCTAGTGACATGTTGACTTTGAAGTGCTGTGGTAACAAGTATACAAGTCGGCTGCACATCTCAGGACATTTGGTTTATCAATGCTGTACTGGACATGGACAAGAATGAAGCCATGTTGTTGCAAATATTCAGGTGGATTGGCAACAAGCACTATATGAAATTGTGGATCTGGTTTCAAATCTGGATGTACATGCTCTACACCTGTACATTTTATGAGACAAAGGTAAGAATCCTAGCTTATATTACATTACTGTTTTACAGTAGCATTAAATTGTTCCGAGCATTTTTTTCATCTTCAAGAATAATAACCTAATTAACAGATGCACGTTAATCATGTAATTTGTCTCACTTTTCGTTATAAGTATAATTAACACTGAAATTTAATAGAGTGAAATGTTATTGATTGATTGATAGAGTGAAATGTTATTCAGTGTTGTAAATTTTTATTTATTATAATATAATTTTAGTGAATGTTGTAAATATGTATTGAGCAAGCATGTTAATTTAAATTGAAGTTCAATAATACCTTACGCATGAGTAATTTAAATTATTGACTACATCGTGATTATATATTTTTTTCATGATGCTTAAAAGATGCATTACAAAGGTAAGCTTGATAATTATCAAATGACTATAATGCAAGTGTATAATACATTGACATTTGGATGCTAAGTGGAATAACGTACAATGTAATTTAGGGTTCACTTTTGGCATAATTCTTCACAATTTCTCACAATGAAGTGCCTTTGAATGTCCAGAAATGTATACTGTTATCTTCCTTATCATGACTTTCTAACAGCCAAGGAATCAGTACAGACATCTGCACTGAGTTATAGTTGCCCTCTCTAAGGGCTGCTTAATTGGGGGACCTCAGTAATTGGGTGATTCCACTAATTACTGCCACTTTTATGACTAGAGGCCAGTTAATACCTCTGACCCATTATGCTGGCAAGTAATGATAACCAGAGTTTCAGACATAAGAAATCAAATTTTTCTATTACACAGGTGCAGTGGGACACATCTTTGAGGAGTGACAACCACAATTATATTATTTCTGCCATGTAATTCATGAATTTTTAACATGTTAATAAAGCATTTCATTATATTATAAACACATTGTTTGATTATTTTAGTTACATGGCATGTGTAGAAGATCAAGACCCACTATGCATAATATTCACTGTGGTACAACATAGTATAATGTGATATTCAACATAGTAAATTATGATGAAATGTGGTATTCACTAGCTGTAGTAAACCATGGTAATGCATGATATTCACTGTAGTAAAGCATAGTAAAATGTGGTTTTCACTGTAGTAAAGTGTAGTAAAGCATAGTATTTACTATATAGTAAACCATAGTAAATTGTGATATTCACCATAGTAAACCGTAGTAAAATACAGTATGCACTGTAGTAAACCATAGTAAAGCATAGTATTTACTATAGTAAACCATAGTAATTTGTGATATTCACCATAGTAAACCATAGTAAAATATGGTATTCACTGTAGTAAACCATAGTAAAATATAGTATTTACTATAGTAAACCATAGTAAATTGTGTAGTAAACCATAGTAAAATGTGTAGTAAACCATAGTAAAATGTAGTATTTACTATAGTAAACCATAGTAAATTGTGTTATAAACCATAGTAAACCATAGTAAAATATGGTATTCACTGTAGTAAACCATAGTAAAATGTAGTATTTACTATAGTAAACCATAGTAAATTGTGATATTTACCATAGTAAACCATAGTAAAATGTGGTATTCACTGTAGTAAACCATAGTAACACGTAGTATTTACTATAGTAAACCATAGTAAATTGTGATATTCACCATAGTAAACTGTGGTATTCACTGTAGTAAACCATAGTAAAATGTAGTATTTACTGTAGTAAACCATAGTATATACTATGGTAAACCATAGTATTTACTATGGTAAAGCGTAGTAAATATTCCGCAAAAACACTGCGTTTTACTGTAGTAAACCATAGTAAATTTACTGTAGTAAACCATAGTAAATTTTTAGCAGGGTACGAACTTTTAAATGTGTCTGATGACCTGAAATGGACTACAAACACATATATGACACCATTGTCACTCACTTTCAAGGCATAACTAACAATATCTATGCTTTTGGAAGCATTTTTTCTCCTTCATTTTTTTACCCATCCACCACCCGTCCACCATATTTCTACCCGTCCATATTCGTTTTTATCCGTCCAAATGAAATTGAGGCGATCAAGCCGATCCGTTGGAGGGGTTCATTGATTTAACTTTTTCATCCAATGTGGCAATGGGGATCTCAGGAGGTTTACAATTTCAGAACAGTTTTATGTATAGCACACATAACTAATGTTTTCCATTGAACAATAGCTACCTGCCTACCATACAACTTGGTTAATATAGCCCCTATATCATTGTCAGATTAATATTGATTAATAGAGACAAGTTGCGAGGATCAGGTACAATGAAAATTAAAACACTTCCATAACTTCCTAGATATATTAACAACCACCAACACTAACTATATCCCTACACTATAGTTATAATTGACACCATATCGGTGGGGTCACTACGCCACCAGGTCACCCCACGTGTGACCGACCCCCACAAGACAAGGTGACATCGTTGTGCCACTCCTATGGCAGCAGCAGTAGCAAACTGTCTAGCCAGATGATGGGTCCAACCTTGAGAAACACGAGCCCCCCAACTTGCCAACAACCTGTGTGAATCCCAAGAGCAATAGTACGGTAGCTTATAGACATGATGTCCCATGTCACCTATGTCCCAAGTATCGTGGACGAAGTCCCAACAACAAGATACTAAGTAACAATTAAAATATGCAAACGATTTGAAAAGTTTTAGAAAAAATGCCAACATTAATGCTAACATATCAACAGATTTATGTTAAATCAAAAGTGCAAAATTAATATAAAAACATCATCGTAAAATTAGGACATATTGTCTAGGACATAGCCAAAATAGGGACACAAAATACGTAGGCTAATATAGGAGTTGTTTTTTGGTTTTGTTTTATTATATTATTGAACACATAAACAATATAATAGCCGATATATACAGACAGCGTGCCTTGCAACACAACCCTCACGTGAGCTGATCACCCCTAAAACAACACCATAATACCACTCTGTCAATCACACACCATAAAGTGAATGTCACAGCCCTGTACACCAAATAATCTTATATCATACACAGGATACCAAGATAATCACATACCCCCAACAGTGAATATCAAACAGTTATTTACCCTACAAATCCAGATATCAACACCGGATATACCACCCTGACAATTACCTACCATAACGTGAATGTCACATGACAATCACATGATACAAAGAATGTCACATAGTTGTATACACCGAATAACCAGCCGTATATCCCGAATAACCAGATATCACAATACCAAGATAATCACATAACAGACAGTGTTTATGAAACAGTTATGTATGTACCCTACCAATGCTGATAACTCACACACTGTATAAACCAACCCAACTATCACATACAGTGAATGTCACCTAGACAGTTTTGAACCTTACCTGACAATCACACACCATGCAAGGAATGTGACAGTGCTATGTAAATAGATACACCATATACCAGACCCTGGGTAAGGTAAGCATATAGCACAACATTTTTTCCGTTACCAATCCAGATACTGGATAAACAAACCAGGCAATCATATATCACACAGTGAATGTCACATAGCTGTGTATGCACTGAAAGATACAAAAAAAGTGCACAGGAGCTACAACACCCATTGCAGCTATGTCAAACATGTCCATGCTGAAAACTCATCATAGCATTAGGTATATCGCCTGGTGCCACAAGAATGATTCTGAAAGCTGCCTCGACATGTACTATAGCAATAAATGCTATGATTGACCAGTTTCGCCAAATAACACCAAAGACCCTTCTGGGTATGAGAGGACCTCAGGTTATGCATTATGCAAAATTCCAGGGACACTTATGCACTCACTACTCATAGCTTTATGCAGAGACCCGTCCACCCGTCATTTGCACGGGTAAAAACTGTTGTGGACGGGTAGAAATATGACTGGACGGGTAAAAATTAAGGAGCAAAAAAAGGTGTTCCAAAACTATGGATGTTGTCAGTTATGTCTTAGAAGTGAGTGTAAATGGTGTCACATGTATGTAAATGTGATATTAACAATGATGAATACTCTATTAATCATAATATATATATAATATATAATATATATATATATATATATATATATATATATATATAATATATGTATTATTATGTATGTTAATAGAGTATTCATCATTGTTAATATCACATTTACATTTCTGTCCACTGCTAATTCTTCGAGCACTGTTCACTCAGTTGGTCAGCCTTTGACACACAAATGCCTGACACTGTACGCAATGGGCTTTTTCATCTTGCCGTCTTCAAATGTGCGAAAAAATTGCCATACTTGTATCCCGGTGAACATAATACTCTATTAACTTGTATCCCAGTGAACATAATACTCTATTAACTTGTATCCCAGTGAACATAATACTCTATTAACTTGTATCCCAGTGAACATAATACTCTATTAACTTGTATTCCAGTGCATTTCTACCTTGTCTTAATAAAAAAGCCTTACAAAATGTATTAATGATCATAAATTGTATGTTTTTGTTAGAGCCTAGTACAACGTTTGCCTGCCTGCCTATGTATATTATACACACACTTGTAATTATGCCGACATGATTTTGTGTGCAACCTATTATAAGTGACCACCTGTCTTGAGTGACTGCTGTTGCTGGGCTGGAGGGGTGGTCGCTCAAGACAGGTTTTACTGTCTAATGTTTTATCTGTTCTAACTAAAATCCTAGATAAAGTATCTTTCTACTAATCACTGGCCATTGCAGTCTGAGTACTGCAGGCAGAGTGTGACAGACATGTGCTCCATAACAAGTTAAATACTTGTAATTTGTGTTTTCTAGTTATTAGTTTATATTATAAAATCACCTTGTACTTTCACATGTGTGTCTGTATATTAGTTTATATTATAAAGTCACCTTGTACTTACACATGTGTGTCTGTATATTAGTTTATATTATAAAATCACCTTGTACTTACACATGTGTGTCTGTATATTAGTTTATATTATAAAGTCACCTTGTACTTTCACATGTGTGTCTGTATATTAGTTTATATTATAAAGTCACCTTGTACTTACACATGTGTGTCTGTATATTAGTTTATATTATAAAGTTACCTTGTACTTTCACATGTGTGTCTGTATATTAGTTTATATTATAAAGTTACCTTGTACTTTCACATGTGTGTCTGTATATTAGTTTATATTATAAAATCACCTTGTACTTTCACATGTGTGTCTGTATATTAGTTTATATTATAAAGTCACCTTGTACTTTCACATGTGTGTCTGTATATTAGTTTATATTATAAAGTTACCTTGTACTTTCACATGTGTGTCTGTATATTAGTTTATATTATAAAGTTACCTTGTACTTTCACATGTGTGTCTGTATATTAGTTTATATTATAAAGTTACCTTGTACTTTCACATGTGTGTCTGTATATTAGTTTATATTATAAAATCACCTTGTACTTTCACATGTGTGTCTGTATATTAGTTTATATTATAAAATCACCTTGTACTTTCACATGTGTGTCTGTATATTAGTTTATATTATAAAATCACCTTGTACTTACACATGTGTGTCTGTATATTAGTTTATATTATAAAGTTACCTTGTACTTTCACATGTGTGTCTGTATATTAGTTTATATTATAAAGTTACCTTGTACTTTCACATGTGTGTCTGTATATTAGTTTATATTATAAAATCACCTTGTACTTTCACATGTGTGTCTGTATATTAGTTTATATTATAAAATCTCCTTGTACTTTCACATGTGTGTCTGTATATTAGTTTATATTATAAAGTCACCTTGTACTTACACATGTGTGTCTGTATATTAGTTTATATTATAAAGTTACCTTGTACTTTCACATGTGTGTCTGTATATTAGTTTATATTATAAAGTTACCTTGTACTTTCACATGTGTGTCTGTATATTAGTTTATATTATAAAATCACCTTGTACTTTCACATGTGTGTCTGTATATTAGTTTATATTATAAAATCACCTTGTACTTTCACATGTGTGTCTGTATATTAGTTTATATTATAAAGTTACCTTGTATAAATGCAACATGGGTGATGGGTCCAAATAAATATTAATGCACCTTGGTAGAGGGTGTAACTTGTACATTTTAGACTTATAGATTTTTGTGAATTGTATGGGCTTATGTCATACGAAGAAATCCTTATGTGGATATATTTGTAATTTTGACAATTTTAGGACAGGATGAATGCGAAACTGACAGTCGCAATAAATCAAAAGCAATCATCCAAGATGACTGGAAATAATTTTTTTAATGGAATAATCGGGTACGCTCGAAGTTGGGAGATTTAACAAGATTGAACAAGATTGCCACCTAGAGATTCAACTGTAGATGGCAGGTGGACTAGGAAGCCATTTGGCTATCATGACATGATCACACTATGTTTGAGCCATCATTTATGTATGTGGTGTTGGAGGCAGTGTGTTTGTTGTCAGTCACCAGGCTGGTGGTGAGCAGATGTGACTGAACACAGCGGCAGCTTCACCACCTTCTAAATACACACCCAATAGGGCGTGCAAGTCTCGCGCGCCAAAACGAGGCTGGGGGCAGTTGGGGGCAGGAGGTCCATATACTCCATGTTAACATATAGGACTTTGTTTTGTTTTGGTCGTAATAATCGAACTGTCCCGAAATAGCGTATTTCAGTTATATTGTCCGAAGGATTATTACAAGCAGAAGCAGTGGAACATTTTGCCGGTGACAATGATCACGGAAATCATGAATTTTAATCGATTATTATGGTGGTTGCCATGGCAATAGCGGCAAGTACTTGTGTTTGGCGATCTTGACTAATAATGAAGAGTGCCAGTTTTCGCGCAGTACAACCTGTTTGGGCCAAACATATACATGTGTTATGATTATGTGCATTTGACAACTTGTCAGATATAAGTGCTTATCGAAACGACAACGTACAGCAATGTAAAACGCAAATCCCGTAAAAAACACACACAGCCTAGCATCATGTCGATTATCTGCACTACGTAAATCGCTATGTGCCTATGATAGTGTGGTAAACTCAATATTAAATCGGACATTTAAGATAAGAAACGTATAACACAAGATATTTATGAACTGATTTCCTAGTATTCATCAGTGAAGCTACAACTGTCATCCATCGTTAGAATATTATTCTTGTGTCCAGTCCCCAATTAGTCTCGCTTAGTCCCCAATAAGCTCCAGTCGCGCGGAGTCACGCCATGTATCGTGACCCACTTGCAGGCCCTATACAATATGACTGGTGACAAATGAGCCCCTTCACAGTGTCTACTTCAGTTGGTGGGACTTTGATGGTCATGCCATGTTAGTTATACAGGAAGTCATCTCAAAACATCTTTACTAACTATACACACTCAATCTTAGATATTTCCTGCTTCATTGAGACATATGATAGAGCTACCAGGCATACAGTAAGCATAGACTGATGGTCAAACAAGGTTTCCACTATATTATGATCACACTTAAATTGTGCATTTCCACAAAGATCGTATTTGTGTCAGTACTTTTGCTAGTCAAATGTCAATGTAGGTCACTGATTGAAGGTCAGTCTTGTTCATTGATGTGACGCAGTCAACATCTGGTGTCCATGACAACCCAGAGCTCATACAACAAGGATGCCATAAATAAAAAATCTGGAGATATGGGCTGTAGTTTGTAAGTCCGTTATATACAATGTAATGATAAAATATATGTAAAAGTATTCCCAAAGTATTTGTAAATACTCCTATTTATAATGAGTAACCATATGATTACTTTCCTACGTACGCATAAAAGTATGAGTAGCAAGACCACAGATCTCTATTGTCCTGGTCGGGAAACTCATTCGCAGGATTCATAAAATAATAAATAAAGTAGTACTTTGTGAAATATCGGTACAGTGTACCAAAGTACAAATGAGGATGATTAATGAATACTTCAGCCCCAACCAGCGTATAAGCCTGAGGCTGCCCAAAGGTTTATACACAGACAATACAATTAATATGATAAATTCATAAAATTCTGCTAATTGACAATTTTGCATACCCTCAGTAATCAAGAGTATCTATGGATGTTACACATTGCACCCTCTAACGGACCGTCAACATTTTGAACTGGCAGTGAATGATTATAAATTCTCCCAATTATCTCTGTGCTCTGATGTCTGTGTCGACATGTGATGGCATTTAAAATGTTACTAACTTCACTTCACTTTCACTTCACTTTACTTTATTGTCCTTAAAAAGGATATGCATTTTACAACATCACAATTGATCACTGTTGATGAACTCAGCCAATACTGACAGACTCAGCCACAATACGGGAGAATTGAACTGCGATATGGATGCATTTAGTCAATATGGATTTTGATTATGCTCCATGCAGCAATACCAACGAGAATGCGTTTATATTATTAATTGGCTGTTTATTACATGTATGATGTATTCAGGCAGTAAGTTGCTCACACAGTTAACATTGTTGTAGGGTGCTATAGTGGAAGTAGGAATAGGACTAGGAGCAATAATACTGTGGTTCACAGATCTAGTATTTTTTTATTCAAATGTGTTTGAAAGCCAACAGTGGAAATGATGTCATTAGATGTTGCAGGTAGAACTGAGCACTGTAAACATTAGCCATGTTAACTGTGTAATTGTAAATATTAACCCTGGTGCAGTGTGTTTACGCTGGATGTGACTGATGGAATGGTGGTATGTTTCAGCGGCGGATTGGATGCAAGGACCCTATGTGTATGCACTATATGACAACTACGGGATGTCACCCTATGACATCAATGTCCTCTTTGTCGCAGGCTTTGGTTCCAGCATGGTTGTTGGAACAGCAGTTGGCTCATTCGCTGATAGATAGTAGGTTTTATGAATTTCCCTAGTTTACTAGGCAATCTAATTGCACACACATACATGTTAGTGTGACTTGTAGAAGTAACATTTTACATTTGCAAAATGCATTACAGCATATATGATATTTCACAAAATCACATCAATTATTCGCATAAGAATGAATAGCTATTGTTTAGGAGTGCAACCCCCAAAACACCAGTATTTTACTATGGGTATAAATCATTTTCTTGAATTATGCATAAAATGCATAAAACCAATATATTATGCACCATATTTAGCACATCAAATATAATTTAAAGAAAAGGGTTCTGTGACTAACATGTTTAATAGCAACAGTACTGCATGTAGTAGTCATAACGTTTTCTTTTTAAAACTCAGTATTGGCAAACGTGCTTTCTCTGTGGCTGCACCAACAACCTGGAATCAACTCCCTATTATAATTAAATCTTCTCAAACTATAGTCACCTTTCATAAAAAACAACATTATTTGTTTGATTTAAATGTGCTTTTCCACCATACTTTTCCAGCAGTTCCCTGCTCCAGTGACGACTTTTGCCTGTCCTTTATGGTTATATCAAATGATTTTGTTTGCATCTCTGAGCTTGACTTTCAAGGATATAGGCACTATAGAAGTGTTACAATTATTATTATAACATTTAATATCAAATTCTTAGCATTTCTTGTTTTAAGGGTTAATATAAATGTGATTCTTGCTCCAAAAATGTGGTTTCTGACTTTCAGTGGAAGACGGACTAACTGCATCTTGTATGGGGTCTTATATGGACTGTCATGTGTGACTAAGGTAATTAATGACAGTTCCAGTTGTTACAATAAAGGTTTGGTTTCACATAGCAGTGTTAGTGGGAAACAGTGCACTAATAAAACTGCTTTAACTTGAAAGTCCAGACTCATTAACAGTTCGTGCAGTAAGGAATACAACCCAGTGGGGTGTCACCAAGGAAATACAACACAGCGGGTGTCACCAAGGAATACAACACAGCGGGGTGTCACCAAGGAACTACAACACAGCGGGGTGTCACCAAGGAACTACAACACAGCGGGGTGTCACCAAGGATACAACACAGCGGGTGTCACCAAGGAATACAACACAGCGGGGTGTCACCAAGGAATACAACACAGCGGGTGTCACCAAGGAATACAACACAGCGGGGTGTCACCAAGGAATACAACACAGCGGGGTGTCACCAAGGAATACAACACAGCGGGGTGTCACCAAGGAATACAACACAGCGGGGTGTCACCAAGGAATACAACACAGCGGGGTGTCACCAAGGAATACAACACAGCGGGGTGTCACCAAGGAATACAACACAGCGAGGTGTCACCAAGGAATACAACACAGCGGGGTGTCACCAAGGAATACAACACAGCGGGTGTCACCAAGGAATACAACACAGCGGGTGTCACCAAGGAATACAACACAGCGGGTGTCACCAAGGAATACAACACAGCGGGGTGTCACCAAGGAATACAACACAGCGGGTGTCACCAAGGAATACAACACAGCGGGGTGTCACCAAGGAATACAACACAGCGGGTGTCACCAAGGAATACAACACAGCGGGGTGTCACCAAGGAATACAACACAGCGGGGTGTCACCAAGGAAATACAACACAGCGGGTGTCACCAAGGAATACAACACAGCGGGTGTCACCAAGGAATACAACACAGCGGGTGTCACCAAGGAATACAACACAGCGGGTGTCACCAAGGAATACAACACAGCGGGTGTCACCAAGGAATACAACACAGCGGGTGTCACCAAGGAATACAACACAGCGGGGTGTCACCAAGGAATACAACACAGCGGGGTGTCACCAAGGAACTACAACACAGCGGGTGTCACCAAGGAATACAACACAGCGGGGTGTCACCAAGGAATACAACACAGCGGGGTGTCACCAAGGAATACAACACAGCGGGTGTCACCAAGGAATACAACACAGCGGGTGTCACCAAGGAATACAACACAGCGGGGTGTCACCAAGGAATACAACACAGCGGGTGTCACCAAGGAATACAACACAGCGGGTGTCACCAAGGAATACAACACAGCGGGTGTCACCAAGGAATACAACACAGCGGGTGTCACCAAGGAATACAACACAGCGGGGTGTCACCAAGGAATACAACACAGCGGGGTGTCACCAAGGAACTACAACACAGCGGGTGTCACCAAGGAATACAACACAGCGGGTGTCACCAAGGAATACAACACAGCGGGGTGTCACCAAGGAATACAACACAGCGGGGTGTCACCAAGGAATACAACACAGCGGGTGTCACCAAGGAATACAACACAGCGGGGTGTCACCAAGGAATACAACACAGCGGGTGTCACCAAGGAATACAACACAGCGGGGTGTCACCAAGGAACTACAACACAGCGGGTGTCACCAAGGAATACAACACAGCGGGGTGTCACCAAGGAACTACAACACAGCGGGTGTCACCAAGGAATACAACACAGCGGGGTGTCACCAAGGAATACAACACAGCGGGTGTCACCAAGGAATACAACACAGCGGGGTGTCACCAAGGAACTACAACACAGCGGGTGTCACCAAGGAATACAACACAGCGGGGTGTCACCAAGGAATACAACACAGCGGGTGTCACCAAGGAATACAACACAGCGGGGTGTCACCAAGGAATACAACACAGCGGGTGTCACCAAGGAATACAACACAGCGGGTGTCACCAAGGAATACAACACAGCGGGGTGTCACCAAGGAATACAACACAGCGGGTGTCACCAAGGAATACAACACAGCGGGTGTCACCAAGGAATACAACACAGCGGGTGTCACCAAGGAATACAACACAGCGGGTGTCACCAAGGAATACAACACAGCGGGTGTCACCAAGGAATACAACACAGCGGGTGTCACCAAGGAATACAACACAGCGGGGTGTCACCAAGGAATACAACACAGCGGGTGTCACCAAGGAATACAACACAGCGGGTGTCACCAAGGAATACAACACAGCGGGTGTCACCAAGGAATACAACACAGCGGGTGTCACCAAGGAATACAACACAGCGGGTGTCACCAAGGAATACAACACAGCGGGGTGTCACCAAGGAATACAACACAGCGGGGTGTCACCAAGGAATACAACACAGCGAGGTGTCACCAAGGAATACAACACAGCGGGTGTCACCAAGGAATACAACACAGCGGGTGTCACCAAGGAATACAACACAGCGGGTGTCACCAAGGAATACAACACAGCGGGGTGTCACCAAGGAATACAACACAGCGGGTGTCACCAAGGAATACAACACAGCGGGTGTCACCAAGGAATACAACACAGCGGGTGTCACCAAGGAATACAACACAGCGGGGTGTCACCAAGGAATACAACACAGCGGGTGTCACCAAGGAATACAACACAGCGGGGTGTCACCAAGGAATACAACACAGCGGGGTGTCACCAAGGAATACAACACAGCGGGTGTCACCAAGGAATACAACACAGCGGGGTGTCTGCAACGCTATGCAGCTGTTCCTGTCCCGCCAAATAGCACGACCATGAACGAGACAGCGATCGATAGCAAACGGGCGATCATCAGACGATCAACCAGACAGAAGAAAAGACCTGTGCGTCTGGAGGATTATATTCACAAGTGATTGTAATGTGAAAACATGGATCGTAAATTGGACTGTGCAAGTAGCTTAACATTGAACAATAATTTTGACTTAATTGGCCAGTTTACCTGAAAAGAAGAACATTTCACGTAATAGTTTATAATTATATTAGTCATCCAGATGTTTGAGAACATTCGACATTATTTTAATGAATAATTCTTAATAGTCGTATATGGACCGTATTACAATGAAGACTAATTGTGAGCATGTGTTTTTACATGTTTGTACTGCACAATAATTATAGTTGTTTGCTATGAATAGATTAAGAATTAGAATATTCATAATTTAGAAACACATTAATAATTATAATTGTTTGCTATGAATAGATTAAGAAGTAGAATATTCATAATTCAGAATGACATTACGTTGTTTTAGAACAGAAGGGATGTATCAATATAGCAACGATCATGCACACTAGCGCACTTGTCTTGCTAGCCCGGTAAAGGAGATGGAGATGTACACTGCACTAACAACTCAATAGAGACAATAAAGAACACATTGAAACATAAACTGTATGTGTATATTTCCCTATGTGTATCAGTTAACATATTTGTCTTGGAAGTGAAAATATTTGTCATTATACCCCGGTATATCATTTCAATCTCTATAATTGATATATTTATAACGATACACATTCTATAAAAAAATTATGGGAATCCATGATGAGTTGTTTCTCTGAAACCATTTAAATTGCTCTCAAGATAGGCAAACAAGCTCTTAAGACATGCATCAAATCTTTCATGACTACCACTCAGTAAGTTCTACATGTGTGTTAAATTATTCCATATCTTTCCACCTCGGTACTGTTTGATACTACCCATACACATCTTTCTGTTTACACACACCCAAACTGTTCACGTGTACACCCAAAACGCATTCACATTAGTGCTAAGGAACGGTCACTTTATTTTTATTTGAGTTTTGTCATAATAATTGTTTATCAAAGCATGTTTTTTTAACTCCTATTTTATACAAAATAATTGCCTATAATTATTATTGTACTAATTTTGCTTCTCATAATTGCAGCACTTTAACAACTTTCCCATACTGATGATTGGCCGAGTGCTGGGTGGAATAGCAACATCAATTCTGTACAGTGCCTTTGAGTCTTGGCTCAACTGCGAGCACCGCAAGGTCAGGCCGGGATGGCACTTGTTATTTCATTCTACCTGGATGCATCTGTGAACATGTTATGATTTTTTAATTATCTACCAAAATAGTGACACGAATATAATTACGTTTCATACCACTGTTGCATGTGTTGTGACATCCTACATTGTGGTGTTGAGACATCAAGTATTGTTATGATATCATTGTGACATCTACCTGGTACTTATATTAGGACATATGTTACACTTACATCCGATAATATTGTGACATGTGGCATTGTGACATCTGCGATCTTTGTGACATCCATTTCCAACAACACTAACACTTGGAATCATTGTGACATTCACCTACCAATATGACATCCACCGTCATGGTGACATTCACACCATTATGACATGGGATATCATTGTGACATCCACCACCATAGCCACATTTGCTTCACTTGTGAAACCCATAATAGCACCTGATATCATAGTGACATACATTGCATTGCTATACCTGACATAATTAATATCAGACAATTATGATGTTTAGCATAACTGTAACATCATGGTCACTGTGACACCCAACATAATCATGACAGCAAGCACCATTCAAATATCCAGCATTGTTGTGCCTTCCACTATGGTGGTGACATTCACTCTTCTAAACTTATGTATACTTAATACTACCAAAATATAAACAAATTGGAAAGTAACTAATGTTGTCATTTTGTTCCAGCGAGGTTTTGACCCTGATCTCATTGAGAATATTTTCTCAAATGCAGTTTACAGTAACTCAGTCATTGCCATTCTGTCTGGAGTACTCGCTCAAGCCTGTGTCGACTACTTTGGATATGTGTAAGTTGCTCATTTATTTCCATTCTCTTCTAGGATACCCATATCCAACAAATGACGGCATGCTCCAGTATACACCACAATCAACAACTGACAGCATGCTCCAGTATACACCACAATCAACAACTGACAGCATGCTCCAGTATACACCACAATCAACAACTGACAGCATGCTCCAGTATACACCACAATCAACAACTGACAGCATGCTCCAGTATACACCACAATCAACAACTGACAGCATGCTCCAGCATACACCACACTCAACAACTGACAGCATGCTCCAGTATACATCGCACTCGACAACTGACAGCATGCTCCAGTATACACCACACTCAACAACTGACAGCATCCTCCAGTATACACCGCACTCAACAACTGACAGCATGCTCCAGTATACATCGCACTCGACAACTGACAGCATGCTCCAGTATACACCGCACTCAACAACTGACAGCATGCTCCAGCATACACCGCACTCAACAACTGACAGCATGCTCCAGTATACACCTCACTCAACAACTGACAGCATGCTCCAGTATACACCGCACTCAACAACTGACAGCATGCTCCAGTATACACCGCACTCAACAACTGACAGCATGCTCCAGTATACACCAGCACTCAACAACTGACAGCATGCTCCAGTATACACCTCACTCAACAACTGACAGCATGCTCCAGTATACACCGCACTCAACAACTGACAGCATGCTCCAGTATACACCACAATCAACAACTGACAGCATGCTCCAGTATACACCGCACTCAACAACTGACAGCATGCTCCAGTATACATCGCACTCAGACAACTGACAGCATGCTCCAGTATACACCGCACTCAACAACTGACAGCATCCTCCAGTATACACCGCACTCAACAACTGACAGCATGCTCCAGTATACATCGCACTCGACAACTGACAGCATGCTCCAGTATAGACCGCACTCAACAACTGACAGCATGCTCCAGTATACACCGCACTCAACAACTGACAGCATGCTCCAGTATACACCACACTCAACAACTGACAGCATGCTCCAGTATACATCGCACTCAACAACTGACAGCATGCTCCAGCATACACCGCACTCGACAACTGACAGCATGCTCCAGCATACACCGCACTCGACAACTGACAGCATGCTCCAGTATACACCGCACTCAACAGCTGACAGCATGCTCCAGTATACACCGCACTCAACACTGACAGCATGCTCCAGTATACACCACACTCAACAACTGACAGCATGCTCCAGTATACACCACACTCAACAACTGACAGCATGCAAGTTCCAGCAACTGAGCATGCTGTCAGTTGTCGAGTGCGGTGTATACTGGACCATGCTGTCAGTTATGATCAGCGTGTATACTGGACCAACTTCAGTTATGACTGCGGTTATGCACTGGACCATGCTGTCAGTTGTCGAGTCATATCTGGACCATGCTGTCAGCATGCTCGATCGACATGCGCAGTTGATCGATGTACTGGACCATCTTCAGTTTCTGAGCATGCTATACTGAGCATGCTGTCAGTTGTTGAGATGCGTACATGAGACATGCTATCATGACGATTGCTAGTGTAACACTGGAACTGCATGCTGCAGTTGTCGATCGTGTATCGACCATCTGTCAGTTGTCAGTGGATGTATACTGAGACCATGCTATCAGCTTCGAGTGCTGTGTATCTGAGCATGCTGTCAGTCGAATCGATGTATGCTGGAAGCATGCTGTCAGTGTCGATGCGGTTATCTGGAGCATGCTAGTCAGTGAATCGATGAACAGCTTATGCTGGAGCATGCTGTCAGTTGACTCCAGTGCGATGCTGCGAGCATGCTGCAGTGACGATGTGTATACGACAGCATGTGATGTCAGTATACAGATCTATGCGAGCATGCTAGTCATGATCAAATCTGAGATGTGTTGATAGTGAGTGTGTATCTGGATGCATGCTGTCAGTGTTGAGTGGTCGTATACTGGAGCATGCTGTCAGTTGTTGAGTGAAGTATGCTGGAGCATGCTAGTCAGTGTTAGTGATGTAACTGGAGCATGCTGTCAGTTGTAGTGTGAGTGTATACTGAGCATGCGTCAGTTGTTGAGTGTGGTGTATACGAGCATGCTGTCAGTTTGAGTGTCGTATCTGGAGCATGCTGTCAGTTGTTGAGTGGGTGTATACTGGAGCATGCTGTCAGTTGTTGAGTGGGTGTATGCTGGAGCATGCTAGTCAGTGTGTTGAGTGGGTAGTATGCTGGAGCATGCTGTCAGTTGTGAGTTGGTGTATGCTGGAGCATGCTGTCAGTTGTTGAGTGTGGTGTATGCTGGAGCATGCTGTCAGTTGTTGAGTGTGGTGTATGCTGGAGCATGCTGTCAGTTGTTGAGTGTGGTGTATGCTGGAGCATGCTGTCAGTTGTTGAGTGTGGTGTATACTGGAGCATGCTGTCAGTTGTTGAGTGTGGTGTATGCTGGAGCATGCTGTCAGTTGTTGAGTGTGGTGTATACTGGAGACATGCTGTCAGTTGTTGAGTGAGGTGTATGCTGGAGCATGCTGTCAGTTGTTGAGTGTGGTGTATGCTGGAGCATGCTGTCAGTTGTTGAGTGTGGTGTATGCTGGAGCATGCTGTCAGTTGTTGAGTGTGGTGTATACTGGAGCATGCTGTCAGTTGTTGAGTGTGGTGTATACTGGAGCATGCTGTCAGTTGTTGATTGTGGTGTATACTGGAGCATGCTGTCAGTTGTTGAGTGTGGTGTATGCTGGAGCATGCTGTCAGTTGTTGAGTGTGGTGTATGCTGGAGCATGCTGTCAGTTGTAATACAAGTCCCAGCAACTGACCACATCCATTTGATATTTGATTTGCTCTTATAATAGTTTTATTAACATGTTTATACAGCAACATTTGACGTTCACTGTCCCTGTTGTCACGTGTGTCATCATGTTTACAGAGCACCATTTGATGTGTCATTTATCGTCCTTGCTGTCATGTGTGTTGTCATCGTAAGCACTTGGTCAGAGAACTATGGAGACACACAGTTGGATACAAAGGAGACTTTTGCAAATGCTTTAAAAGTCATAAGACAGGGTAAGTTGCATGTAAACGTCACTGGAAGACATTCAGCTCATCACTGTGCATTATTGCTCTCAAGGTCCGCATGAGAAACAACAACGTGACACACGTGTAACCTTATTAAGGGGACCTGAAGTGCTTGAACAGCCATTGGTCAAGAACATACCATTTACCATGTCAGAACATACCAGTTACAGGATATTTGACCATGATTTCATGAGCATGGAGCCATGGTATATTTAAAATCATATTTTGAACCTGGTCACAGCTGCCTTTACTCTCAAACTGCCTGTGCTTAGACTCACTCCTAGGTAATCAATGTACATTTTTGAAATTATTCTGAATAACTTAATAGACATTTCAGTGCAAACACAATATGGTGCCCTATTATTGTTGGTAGGCATTATATAGATCAATAAATAGTTTGTATGCATGTTCAAAATACAAAAGTCAAATTACAGCGATTTATAACCAAATACAAAATGTCAGAT
This sequence comes from Ridgeia piscesae, assembly GCA_025642075.2. Classification (NCBI taxonomy): domain Eukaryota; kingdom Metazoa; phylum Annelida; class Polychaeta; order Sabellida; family Siboglinidae; genus Ridgeia; species Ridgeia piscesae. Next base: position 142,726 of record JAODUO010000640.1, read on the forward strand.
ATCACACTAGTTGGTTCTTATTAATATTCATGAAGTAATTATATGCAAATTTGTATATGCTCGATCGGCAAAACAGTCAATAGTTCCAACCAAACTCAAACAAACAAACTTACGCCTATGTTACAATCACATTGTAGAGCGCAACGGCTCATGGGTAGAGCTTCGGACTCTCGAGTACGAGAACCCGGGTTCGAATCCTGTGCTGCGATGTTAAAACCTTAGGCAATTTTTTCACTCTACATTGCTCCAGTTCACTCAGCTGTATAAATGAATGCCTGACTATAAACAGTGGTGGATATGTGTACGAGCAGTCTTCACACATTAATTGTAGCATATGGCTGGATGCTTCCCAGAGAAGCCGAGATAGTGTCTGAGTGAACAGGTCTGTGAGGGAAGTAAAGTGTAAAGCGCTTTGAATGGTCCTGAGGACTGGATACTGCACTAGATAAGAACTTGCCTTTTTTTACTTTACTTTGACATCATACAGCTTCGACACAGCATAGTAATTTGAAATATATTTGCATTAGGAATCAGGAAATTCCAGAACTCATGCCGCATGCCTTCTCCATTTTATTTTAAAATGCTTTCGTTAGTTGTAAATTGTTGTAATTTAATTTTCACTTTTTATTTCATACACATGTACAAATGATTTTGTCATCTATATAATGCCTACCGTATATAATAAGGCACCATGTTATTTCTTTCAGAAATGGCTATTAATAAAGTTATTCAGAAAAATGTGAAAATTTACTTTGATTACATAGGAGCGAGTCACACCAAATGCAACTTGAGCATAATGGTGATGCCCAGAGCCAAATATGTCCAAGGTGGAATTTTTTTAAATATTATACCGTGGCGCCATGCTCGTGAAATCATGGTACAGATCCTGTAAGTGGCATTCTTATGTTTGGGCAATGGTTGTTGTTCAAGCAAATGAATCACCATTAAGGTAGGTGTGTGTGTGTGTGTGTGTGTGCATGCATGCATGCGTGCGTGCGTGCGTGCGTGCATGTGTGTGTGTTATGCGTATAAATGTGTAAATCTGATCACTTGCATTCTTGGAACATTGGTCTCTTGTCTACCAACTGGCAATGCACATCAGAGAACAGAATAAAAGTTATCTACCTACATATTTTTATATGCATTTCTTTTTCTGATGGGACTTTCTGCTGAGTCATTTGAATGAGGATTAGTTCTCCAAATCATCCCTGAGTAAACAAGTTGATAATTCCACTGCGGATGGTGTAAACTAGTCTTGAGTCACCAACTTGCCCAAGTGCTGTCTACCCACAAGGGTCCGTCTGTCTTTGCCCACTATCTTCCCTGAGAGATGGCCACAGAGAGGCCCACTAACCTCACCCCCACCCTGCTGTCAAGTGTCAACCAACTGTTGATGGTGTCAGATGGTATGTTTCAGACCAGAGAGTCTTCTGTCTGGGGGCTATACAGTCATTGTTTGAGGGTTCAATGTATACGTTTGTCCTACTGTGGACGCGTGTACTCACCCCGCCTGCTGAAGCCGTAGCTGCAGACCCAACACGCCACCTGCTGGCCGCAGATGAGAATGTTGGTCATCGAGGAAAGATCCCCCATGGCTACATTTTTGCAGCTTTTATGGTGAGTGGTGAGATGACAAGTTTCTGAATGCGAGTAATTGTGTTATTCTTTGATTCACTGCTGTAGAGTCGTGCTAGGAGTCAATTGTAACATGTAGTTGTCACAGGTGGTAAGCAGCAGGATCCCTCCCTGCGGGGAGTTAGGGAACACATGTCCCAGTTTGTCTTTATAGCACCTCTTGCTAGTTGTGGTTGGCTTTTTAATAGTAATAGACATCTGGTGGTGCTTGCTTTAGACTGTCTGTCATCTCCAGGGACTGGCAGTGAGCAGCTGTAGTTGTGACCAAGAACAACAATGTGCGGGAACATGGCGTTTAACAAGATTTAACAAGATTTAACAAGATTGCCACCTAGAGATTCAACTCTAGATGGCAGGTGGACTAGGAAGCCATTTGGCTTATCGAGAGTCCAACCTATCTATCTAAGTATACCCCGCCCGTCTTAGGTATATGTCGATTTTATTTTTAAATATATTAACACTACTAGCACCTACACAATCAGCTGATAATCTGTTCCATTCGTTTACTGTTCTTTGTGAAAATGAAAATTTTCTAATATCTAGTCTACACTGCTTCTTTGCTAATGTAACTCCATGTCCTCTAGTCCTTCTCTCTTCCTTGACTGTGAAAAAAATATTTCTGTCAATATTTTCATATCCATTCAATATTTTAAACACCTCAATCTGATCTCCTCTCAATCTTCTGGTTTCTAGTGTTGTTAAACCACATTCTTTTAGACGCATTTCATAACTAATATTCCTGAGTTTTTGTATCATTTTGGTTGCTCTCCTTTGTACTCTTTCTAGCATATCAATATCCTTCTTGCGATATGGCCTCCATGCTTGTATACAATATTCTAAGTGAGGCCTAACTATTGTTTTATACAGCGGTATTATTAGTTCTTTTTCTTTGTACACTATATTTCGCCTAATTAATCCAAGAATTTGGTTTCCCTTTGCTGCTGCAATTCCACACTGCTCTGATACCTTCATGTCAGCACTAATAGTTAACCCTAAGTCCTTTTCCTTTAAGGTAGTATTTAGTACAGTATCACCCATTGTATATTGTGCATCTTCATTCCCATGTCCTGTGTGAAGGCACTTACACTTTCCAAAATTAAACAGCATTTGCCACTTCTCAGACCATTCTATCAACTTATTAAGATCATCTTGTAAATGCTGTCTATCTGCATCACTTTTAATTTTCCTAAACACTTTTGTGTCATCCGCAAACTTCAACACCTTGCTTGTTATGTCATCATCCAAATCATTGATATATATTAAGAATAAAATAGGTCCCAGTACTGATCCCTGCGGTACTCCACTCAAAACCGCTTTCCAGTTTGAAACCTCCCCATCAACTACTACTCTTTGTCTTCTATCAATAAGCCATTTTTCTATCCAGTTGATCATTCCATTTCCTATGCCATGGGCCTTTAGTTTAAGTAGTAGTCTTTGGTGTGGCACTTTGTCAAAGGCTTTTTAAAATCTAAGTAGATTATATCTACTGGTGATCCCTCATCTAGCCACTTTGTGACATCTTCCAAAAATCATAACATATTTGTTAAGCATGACCTCGCTTTTAAAAACCCATGTTGAGATGGGTTTATCAATTTATTTTTAACAAGAAAATCAACCAGGTGATCTTTAATTAGTCTTTCTAATAGTTTGCAAATCACCGATGTTAAACTCACTGGTCTATAGTTCTCTGACTTGTTTCTCGAACCTTTTTTAAATAATGGTATAATGTTTGCTTCTTTCCATTCTAACGGAACTATTCCCTCCTCTAATGACAAATTGAACACTGTTGCAAGCGGTATGCTGATTTGTTCTACAATTTCCAATAGTAATTTGGGAGGAATCCCATCCACTCCAGGTGATTTATTATCCTTCATATCTCTTATTTTCATAGCTAGCATTGTTGGGGTTACAATTAGTTGTCCTAAATAGTCAAACTCTCTCCCTTCGAACTTAGTCTCAAGTACTGGTAATATACTAATATCTTCCCTGGTAAACACCGAACTAAAGTACTCATTTAGGTTTTCTGCCATTAAGAATCCCTCTGTTATTATGTTTCCATCACTACCTTCTAGAGGACCGACCTTATCCTGAACTTTCTGTTTACTTCGAACATACGCATAAAAACTCTTGCTGTCATGTGTTATATTAAAAGCTATTTTTTGTTCGTAGCTTCTCTTTGAATTTCTAATTTCAGCTGTAGCTTGATTAAGTGCTTCTTTATAAATGCTATAGTCTTCTTCACTTCCGGTATGTCTATATGTCTTCCACATCATTTGCTTGTACTTGATTTTTCTAATGGCTTCCTTTGATAAGTGTTTCTTCTTTGACCGTTTCCCCTGTTTTTTCAAGGGGACAAATTTGTCAACGATGCAGTCAATTTCACTCATTAAAATATTCCAGCATTCTGTTGCTGTCTTATTCTTCAGTGTGTTATTCCAGTCTATCTTTGCTAAATATTCCCTCATGTCCTTATATCTTCCTTTGTGAAATTTTTTCCTGTACCTTATTTTTCTATTCCGTTCTCCCTTTACTTTGATGATAAAATGTATCTGGTTGTGATCACTACACCCCAGTGGCTCACATATCTTGACATTATCAACAAATTCCTTCTGTGAGCTCAATACTATGTCTAACACGTTAACGCGTTAGAAGTGGTCAGACTCTGTTCCCAGTTCACTGCATGATGCGATGCCATGAACCATACCAGAATGTCAGTCATCAGAATGTCAGCTGTCCAGAGTCATTGTCATGGATGGGTCATTTCTTGCAGTCACATCATAGAAGCCCATCTGGTCCAGCAATGTAGATAATGGGTGCCATAGAAAACATGCTTTGGTCATACAATTGAATGTCAACATTTGTTTCCAAAGACTTCTTCAAGTGTATCCACTTGTGGCTTAGCAACTCTCTCATATAGTCATTTATGTGCAAGCTTATTTTGGTAATAACCCCATCCTAAACCAAAGATTGTGTTAGGTGTTCCCAACTTGCATAAACCACTTTCTTCAGTGATGTCATCTGCTTCATTTTTCTCTTTGTTTCTTCAACTGACCCACGAGGGGAAATTGTCCAGATGTGCGAGCACACAATTCCAGATACCATCACTCTCAGACGATGCTGGTTTTCTGAACACAGATCCAATGTCATATAAAGTTTCTTATTCTTGCCTGTTACGTGTTATGGGAGGGACTGGAGGACCAGAAGACGTGTGCTCACCATCTTGTTATTTGGAATAGTATATCTTATGAGTAAGATTATCTTATGGCAGAACAAGCCACTGTTATTCACTGGGAGATGTTTCTCTTAGGTCATAGTGACACTGAGGAACATACCGTCTGATTGGCATTATGCCACGGTCACTCAAAAGTTAATGGGTGAGCTATATTTATGGTGAATGAGTGTGAAATGTTCAGTGTCATATTACGGTGTTCTTTTACAGTGCAGCAAACAAATGAATGGTTTGGTGTATTTTCCATGGATATATTATTTTTGTTGTCATTCAGGATGTTATAAAAAACATTGCATTGCAATAATTGTTTACTATGAATGTCTGATCATATCAAATTACAACCAAAATATTACTCAGAGACCAGTTTTTAGAATGACCCCAATTAATTTATCATCTAGGAATATTTGAAATTTAAAACCAAACAGAGCTAACAAAAATAGTATGAGAGGTCCACTATGACCCATGTTGTCCTAAGTTCTAATCAAATTACACATTTACCCTCTGTAGTGTTGTTTACTTATTCTGACATACCCTGGGGTAGGTATCATATGCAAGGCACTTGTAGTTTCTTGAGACATTGGCAATAAAGTTTGATATGTGCTGTTGTCTTCACCAAATGGTGCTTCCTGTAAGTTGCACTGAGACACACAGTGTGGTCTTGACCAAGTGTTATGTTGTGTTTGCTTGTAGGTGGCCATCATGATTGGTTCATCTATATTCAACCTCATACTAAAGTTTGGCTCAATTGAATCTTTAATGAGGTGAGTATGTTGTTAACATCTACAATGTATGTGTCTGAGTATCTGTTTGTGTGTGTCTGAGTATCTGTTTGTGTGTGTGTGTGTGGTGCGTGCGTGCGTGCGTGCGTGCGTGTGTGTGTGTGTAAACAATACATTAATAAAGACCAGTTTGGTGTATTGAATATGTATGTTGTAAAGTTGGTATGATGCTGTGGAGTATGTGTGTGCGTGTGTGCATGCATGCATGCTTGTGTGCATGCATGTGTGGTGTATGCATGCATGTGTGCATGAGTATGTGTGGAGTATGTGTGTATGTGTGTGTGCATGCGTGTGTGCGTGCATGCATGTGTGATGTATGCATGTGTGTGTGCATGCATATGTGTGGAGTATGTGTGTGTGTGGTGTATGCATGCATGTGTGCATGCGTATGTGGTATTGCTCAAGTGTAGTGTGTACAAGGCAAACATCAATAGTTGTAATCTCTTTCAACCCCTCATCCCAGTTCACTGAGTGTGTCACCTACATGTGTTCCATATAAATATATACATGCATGAATATGCACACACACACACACACACACACACACACACACACCACAGACACACACACACACACACACACACACACACACACACACACACACACACACACACACACACACACACACACACACACACACACACACACACACACACACACATACACACTCCATGCACCACGCACCACACATACCACAGACAGAGCACACTGACACACACACACACACACACACACACACACACACACACACACACACACACACACACACACACACACACACACACACACACACACACACACACACACACACACACACACACACAAACAAACAGATACAAACACATACATACATGCATGTACACACTTGCATGCATACATATAAACACACGCACATACGCATGCATGCACGCATGCACGCATGCACGCTGTAAGCAATGCCTGCACAAACCAGGTGACCTGAGGTGCAGTTCCCTGCTACATGCCAATGTGTGTTTCAGACCTGTGTTTATTGTGTCAGCCCTGGCATTGGCCACCCCTATTATTCTACCCAATGTAAGTATGTCGTGTCGTGTCGTGTCGTGTCGTGTCGGGTCGTGTCGTGTCGTGTCGTGTCGTGTCGTGTCGTGTCGTGTCGTGTCGTGCCGTGCCGTGCCGTGCCGTGCCGTGCCGTGTCGTGACGTGACGTGTCGTGACATGCCATACTATGTTGCATTTGGCTGCAAATTTTTACATTTCAAAATGTTAGTCTTTGTCATGTATACTTATTTCAATATTAGATGGGTTTTACACCTCACTGTATCAAGGTGAAATTGCAACTTTTCTACTGGGTGTTTTACAGTATTTTTTCTACAATGTTTTGAAGATAAAAGAAATGTAAAAATTTGCTACTTATAATCCTTTTATGATGGACTTTACCAGTTAACACAGTCCAGGACAGTGTGTTAACACAGTCCGGTAATTGTTGTCATGCCACAGTGTCACATATTTATTTTGTTTAGCAGTGAAAATTGTGTCCAATTCAGTTTGTTAAAAAAATAGATTGATTTTTTATGGAGGGAACACAAAAAAGAGGAACAACAAACAGAAAGTGGAGACACTAGAGTCAGAAACCTTGACAGGTCAGGGGTCAACAGCTGAATGTGGGGCAAAATGATAGAATATCAGGTTTGGTAAAAGTTCCAGGAAAGCAAAATGCATTGGATGATGTGATCTCCACCCTGCAAAGGACAGTGACCCACCACCCTGAAAATGATAATAATCCTGACAAGGACAAGACAGCGACCGTCACCCTGCAAAGGACAAAACCCCTACACCACAACGGACAGTGACTGCCCCCTCTGGCAAAGGATGATGACCAACACCCCACAAAGAACAGTAACTCTCACCCCACAAAGAACAGTAACTCTCACCCCACAAAGGACAGTAACTCCCACCCCACAAAGGACAGTAACTCCCACCCCACAAAGAACAGTCACTCTCACCCCACAAACAACAGTAACTCTCACCTCACAAAGGACAGTAACTCTCACCTCACAAAGGACAGTAACTCCCACCCCACAAAGAACAGTAACTCCCACCCCACAAAGAACAGTAACTCCCACCCCACAAAGAACAGTAACTCTCACCTCACAAAGGACAGTAACTCCCACCCCACAAAGAACAGTAACTCCCACCCCACAAAGGACAGTAACTCTCACCCCACAAAGGACAGTAACTCCCACCCCACAAAGGACAGTAACTCTCACCCCACCGCAACGGACAAAGGCAAAAGGGAGATGACCAACACCCCACAAAGAACAGTAACTCTCACCCCACAAAGAACAGTCACTCTCACCTCACAAAGAACAGTAACTCTCACCCCACAAAGAACAGAAACTCCCACCCCACAAAGGACAGTAACTCCCACCCCACAAAGAACAGTAACTCCCACCCCACAAAGAACAGTAACTCCCACCCCACAAAGAACAGTAACTCTCACCCCACAAAGAACAGTAACTCTCACCCCACAAAGAACAGAAACTCCCACCCCACAAAGGACAGTAACTCCCACCCCACAAAGGACAGTAACTCTCACCCCACAAAGAACAGTAACTCTCACCCCACAAAGAACAGTAACTCCCACCTCACAAAGAACAGTAACTCCCACCCCACAAAGAACAGTAACTCCCACCCCACAAAGAACAGTAACTCTCACCCCACAAAGAACAGTAACTCTCACCCCACAAAGAACAGAAACTCCCACCCCACAAAGGACAGTAACTCCCACCCCACAAAGGACAGTAACTCTCACCCCACAAAGAACAGAAACTCCCACCCCACAAAGGACAGTAACTCCCACCCCACAAAGAACAGTAACTCCCACCCCACAAAGAACGATAACTCTCACCCCACAAAGAACAGTAACTCCCACTCCACCAAGAACAGTAACTCCCACCCCACAAAGAACAGTAACTCTCACCCCACAAAGAACAGTAACTCCCACCCCACAAAGAACTAACTCTCACCCCACAAAGGACAGTAACTCTCACCCCACAAAGAACAGTAACTCCCACCCCACAAAGGACAGTAACTCTCACCCCACAAAGAACAGTAACTCTCACCCCACAAAGAACAGTAACTCCCACCCCACAAAGAACAGTAACTCTCACCCCACAAAGAACAGTAACTCCCACCCCACAAAGAACAGTAACTCCCACCCCACAAAGAACAGTAACTCCCACCCCACAAAGGACAGTAACTCCCACCCCACAAATAATGATAACTCTCACCCCACAAAGAACAGTAACTCCCACCCCACAAAGGACAGTAACTCCCACCCCACAAAGGACAGTAACTCCCACCCCACAAAGAACAGTAACTCCCACCCCACAAAGAACAGTCACTCTCACCCCACAAAGAACAGTAACTCTCACCCCACAAAGAACAGTAACTCCCACCTCACAAAGAACAGTAACTCCCACCCCACAAAGGACAGTAACTCACCCCACAAAGAACAGTAACTCTCACCCCACAAAGAACAGTAACTCCCACCCCACAAAGGACAGTAACTCTCACCCCACAAAGAACGATAACTCTCACCCCACAAAGAACAGTAACTCTCACCCCACAAAGAACAGTAACTCTCACCCCACAAAGAACAGTAACTCCCACCCCACAAAGGACAGTAACTCCCACCCCACAAAGAACAGTAACTCCCACCCCACAAAGGACAGTAACTCTCACCCCACAAAGAACGATAACTCTCACCCCACAAAGAACAGTAACTCCCACCCCACAAAGAACAGTAACTATCACCCCACAAAGAACAGTAACTATCACCCCACAAAGAACAGTAACTCCCACCCCACAAAGAACAGTAACTCTCACCCCACAAAGAACAGTAACTCTCACCCCACAAAGAACAGTAACTCCCACCTCACAAAGAACAGTAACTCTCACCCCACAAAGAACAGTAACTCTCACCCCACAAAGGACAGTAACTCTCACCCCACAAAGGACAGTAACTCTCACCCCACAAAGAACAGTAACTCTCACCCCACAAAGAACAGTAACTCTCACCCCACAAAGAACAGTAACTCTCACCTCACAAAGGACAGTAACTCCCACCCCACAAAGAACAGAAACTCCCACCCCACAAAGGACAGTAACTCCCACCCCAAGAACAGTAACTCCCACCCCACAAAGAACAGTAACTCTCACCCCACAAAGAACAGTAACTCCCACCCCACAAAGAACAGTAACTCCCACCCCACAAAGAACAGTAACTCCCACCCCACAAAGAACGATAACTCTCACCCCACAAAGAACAGTAACTCCCACCCCACAAAGAACAGTAACTCTCACCCCACAAAGAACAGTAACTCCCACCCCACAAAGAACAGTAACTCCCACCCCACAAAGAACAGTAACTCCCACCCCACAAAGAACGATAACTCTCACCCCACAAAGAACAGTAACTCCCACCCCACAAAGGACAGTAACTCCCACCCCACAAAGAACAGTAACTCCCACCCCACAAAGAACGATAACTCTCACCCCACAAAGAACAGTAACTCCCACCCCACAAAGGACAGTAACTCCCACCCCACAAATAATGATAACTCTCACCCCACAAAGAACAGTAACTCCCACCCCACAAAGGACAGTAACTCCCACCCCACAAAGGACAGTAACTCCCACCCCACAAAGAACAGTAACTCCCACCCCACAAAGGACAGTAACTCCCACCCCACAAAGAACAGTAACTCCCACCCCACAAAGGACAGTAACTCCCACCCCACAAAGGACAGTAACTCTCACCCCACAAAGAACAGTAACTCCCACCCCACAAAGGACAGTAACTCCCACCCCACAAAGGACAGTAACTCCCACCCCACAAAGGACAGTAACTCTCACCCCACAAAGAACAGTAACTCCCACCCCACAAAGGACAGTAACTCCCACCCCACAAAGAACGATAACTCTCACCCCACAAAGAACAGTAACTCCCACTCCACCAAGAACAGTAACTCCCACCCCACAAAGAACAGTAACTCTCACCCCACAAAGAACAGTAACTCCCACTCCACCAAGAACAGTAACTCCCACCCCACAAAGGACAGTAACTCTCACCCCACAAAGAACAGTAACTCCCACCCCACAAAGGACAGTAACTCTCACCCCACAAAGAACAGTAACTCTCACCCCACAAAGAACAGTAACTCCCACCCCACAAAGAACAGTAACTCTCACCTCACAAAGAACAGTAACTCCCACCCCAAAAAGAACAGTAACTCTCACCCCACAAAGAACAGTAACTCCCACCCCACAAAGGACAGTAACTCCCACCCCACAAAGAACAGTAACTATCACCCCACAAAGAACAGTCACTCTCACCCCACAAAGAACAGTAACTCTCACCCCACAAAGAACAGTAACTCCCACCTCACAAAGAACAGTAACTCCCACTCCACAAAGGACAGTAACTCCCACCCCACAAAGAACAGTAACTCCCACCCCACAAAGGACAGTAACTCTCACCTCACAAAGAACAGTAACTCCCACTCCACAAAGGACAGTAACTCCCACCCCACAAAGGACAGTAACTCTCACCCCACAAAGAACAGTAACTCTCACCCCACAAAGAACAGTAACTCCCACCCCACAAAGAACAGTAACTCTCACCCCACAAAGAACGATAACTCTCACCCCACAAAGAACAGTAACTCTCACCCCACAAAGAACAGTAACTCCCACCCCACAAAGAACAGTAACTCCCACCCCACAAAGGACAGTAACTCCCACCCCACAAAGAACAGTAACTCCCACCCCACAAAGGACAGTAACTCTCACCCCACAAAGAACGATAACTCTCACCCCACAAAGAACAGTAACTCCCACCCCACAAAGAACAGTAACTATCACCCCACAAAGAACAGTAACTATCACCCCACAAAGAACAGTAACTCCCACCCCACAAAGAACAGTAACTCTCACCCCACAAAGAACAGTAACTCTCACCCCACAAAGAACAGTAACTCTCACCTCACAAAGAACAGTAACTCTCACCCCACAAAGAACAGTAACTCTCACCCCACAAAGGACAGTAACTCTCACCCCACAAAGGACAGTAACTCTCACCCCACAAAGAACAGTAACTCTCACCCCACAAAGGACAGTAACTCTCACCCCACAAAGAACAGTAACTCTCACCTCACAAAGGACAGTAACTCCCACCCCACAAAGAACAGAAACTCCCACCCCACAAAGGACAGTAACTCCCACCCCACAAAGAACAGTAACTCCCACCCCACAAAGAACAGTAACTCTCACCCCACAAAGAACAGTAACTCCCACCCCACAAAGGACAGTAACTCCCACCCCACAAAGAACGATAACTCTCACCCCACAAAGAACAGTAACTCCCACCCCACAAAGAACAGTAACTCTCACCCCACAAAGAACAGTAACTCCCACCCCACAAAGAACAGTAACTCCCACCCCACAAAGAACAGTAACTCCCACCCCACAAAGAACGATAACTCTCACCCCACAAAGAACAGTAACTCTCACCCCACAAAGGACAGTAACTCCCACCCCACAAAGAACAGTAACTCCCACCCCACAAAGAACGATAACTCTCACCCCACAAAGAACAGTAACTCCCACCCCACAAAGGACAGTAACTCCCACCCCACAAATAATGATAACTCTCACCCCACAAAGAACAGTAACTCCCACCCCACAAAGGACAGTAACTCCCACCCCACAAAGGACAGTAACTCCCACCCCACAAAGAACAGTAACTCCCACCCCACAAAGGACAGTAACTCTCACCCCACAAAGAACAGTAACTCCCACCCCACAAAGGACAGTAACTCTCACCCCACAAAGGACAGTAACTCTCACCCCACAAAGAACAGTAACTCCCACCCCACAAAGGACAGTAACTCCCACCCCACAAAGGACAGTAACTCCCACCCCACAAAGGACAGTAACTCTCACCCCACAAAGAACAGTAACTCCCACCCCACAAAGGACAGTAACTCTCACCCCACAAAGAACAGTAACTCCCACCCCACAAAGGACAGTAACTCTCACCCCACAAAGGACAGTAACTCTCACCCCACAAAGAACAGTAACTCTCACCCCACAAAGAACAGTAACTCCCACCCCACAAAGGACAGTAACTCTCACCCCACAAAGAACAGTAACTCTCACCCCACAAAGAACAGTAACTCCCACCCCACAAAGAACAGTAACTCTCACCCCACAAAGAACAGTAACTCTCACCCCACAAAGGACAGTAACTCTCACCCCACAAAGAACAGTAACTCCCACCCCACAAAGGACAGTAACTCCCACCCCACAAAGGACAGTAACTCTCACCCCACAAAGGACAGTAACTCTCACCCCACAAAGGACAGTAACTCCCACCCCACAAAGAACAGTAACTCCCACCCCACAAAGGACAGTAACTCTCACCCCACAAAGAACGATAACTCCCACCCCACAAAGAACAGTAACTCCCACCCCACAAAGGACAGTAACTCCCACCCCACAAAGAACAGTAACTATCACCCCACAAAGAACAGTAACTATCACCCCACAAACAACGATAACTCCCACCCCACAAAGAACAGCAACTCCCACCCCACAAAGAACAGTAACTCTCACCCCACAAAGAACAGTAACTATCACCCCACAAACAACGATAACTCCCACCCCACAAAGAACAGTAACTATCACCCCACAAACAACGATAACTCCCACCCCACAAAGAACGATAACTCCCACCCCACAAAGAACAGTAACTCCCACCCCACAAAGAACAGTAACTATCACCCCACAAACAACGATAACTCCCACCCCACAAAGAACAGTAACTATCACCCCACAAACAACGATAACTCCCACCCCACAAAGAACAGCAACTCCCACCCCACAAAGGACAGTAACTCCCACCCCACAAAGAACAGTAACTCCCACCCCACAAAGAACAGTAACTATCACCCCACAAACAACGATAACTCCCACCCCACAAAGAACAGTAACTATCACCCCACAAACAGCGATAACTCCCACCCCACAAAGAACAGCAACTCCCACCCCACAAAGGACAGTAACTATCACCCCACAAACAGCGATAACTCCCACCCCACAAAGAACAGCAACTCCCACCCCACAAAGAACAGTAACTATCACCCCACAAACAACGATAACTCCCACCCCACAAAGAACAGCAACTCCCACCCCACAAAGAACAGTAACTCTCACCCCACAAAGAACGATAACTCCCACCCCACAAAGAACAGTAACTCCCACCCCACAAAGAACAGTAACTATCACCCCACAAAGGACAGTAACTCCCACCCCACAAAGAACAGTAACTCCCACCCCACAAAGGACAGTAACTCTCACCCCACAAAGAACAGTAACTCCCACTCCACAAAGGACAGTAACTCCCACCCCACAAAGGACAGTAACTCCCACCCCACAAAGAACAGTAACTCTCACCTCACAAAGAACAGTAACTCTCACCCCACAAAGAACAGTAACTCTCACCCCACAAAGGACAGTAACTCCCACCCCACAAAGAACAGTAACTCCCACCCCACAAAGAACAGTAACTCTCACCTCACAAAGAACAGTAACTCTCACCCCACAAAGGACAGTAACTCCCACCCCACAAAGAACAGTAACTCCCACCCCACAAAGAACAGTAACTCTCACCCCACAAAGAACAGTAACTCACCCCACAAAGAACAGTAACTCCCACCCCACAAAGAACAGTAACTCTCACCCCACAAAGAACAGTAACTCCCACCCCACAAAGGACAGTAACTCTCACCCCACAAAGAACAGTAACTCTCACCCCACAAAGGACAGTAACTCCACCCCACAAAGAACAGTAACTCTCACCCCACAAAGGACAGTAACTCCCACCCCACAAAGGACAGTAACTCCCACCCCACAAAGAACAGTAACTCTCACCCCACAAAGAACAGTAACTCTCACCCCACAAAGGACAGTAACTCACACTCCACAAAGAACAGTAACTCCCACCCCACAAAGAACAGTAACTCTCACCCCACAAAGAACAGTAACTCCCACCCCACAAAGAACAGTAACTCCCACCCCACAAAGGACAGTAACTCTCACCCCACAAAGAACAGTAACTCCCACCCCACAAAGGACAGTAACTCTCACCCCACAAAGGACAGTAACTCTCACCCCACAAAGAACAGTAACTCTCACCCCACAAAGGACAGTAACTCCCACCCCACAAAGGACAGTAACTCCCACCCCACAAAGAACAGTAACTCCCACCCCACAAAGAACAGTAACTCTCACCTCACAAAGAACAGTAACTCTCACCCCACAAAGAACAGTAACTCTCACCCCACAAAGGACAGTAACTCTCACCCCACAAAGAACAGTAACTCTCACCCCACAAAGGACAGTAACTCTCACCCCACAAAGAACAGTAACTCCCACCCCACAAAGGACAGTAACTCACCCCACAAAGAACAGTAACTCTCACCCCACAAAGGACAGTAACTCCCACCCCACAAAGAACAGTAACTCCCACTCCACCAAGAACAGTAACTCCCACCCCACAAAGAACAGTAACTCTCACCCCACAAAGAACAGTAACTCCCACTCCACCAAGAACAGTAACTCCCACCCCACAAAGAACAGTAACTCTCACCCCACAAAGAACAGTAACTCCCACCCCACAAAGAACAGTAACTCTCACCCCACAAAGAACAGTAACTCCCACCCCACAAAGAACAGTAACTCCCACCCCACAAAGAACAGTAACTCTCACCTCACAAATAACTCTCACCCCACAAAGAACAGTAACTCCCACTCCACCAAGAACAGTAACTCCCACCCCACAAAGAACAGTAACTCCCACCCCACAAAGAACAGTAACTCCCACCCCACAAAGGACAGTAACTCTCACCCCACAAAGAACAGTAACTCCCACCCCACAAAGGACAGTAACTCCCACCCCACAAAGAACAGTAACTCCCACCCCACAAAGAACAGTAACTCCCACTCCACCAAGAACAGTAACTCTCACCCCACAAAGAACAGTAACTCCCACCCCACAAAGAACAGTAACTCTCACCCCACAAAGGACAGTAACTCCCACCCCACAAAGGACAGTAACTCTCACCCCACAAAGAACAGTAACTCTCACCCCACAAAGAACAGTAACTCTCACCCCACAAAGAACAGTAACTCTCACCCCACAAAGAACAGTAACTCCCACCCCACAAAGGACAGTAACTCCCACCCCACAAAGAACAGTAACTCTCACCCCACAAAGAACAGTAACTCCCACTCCACCAAGAACAGTAACTCCCACCCCACAAAGAACAGTAACTCTCACCCCACAAAGAACAGTAACTCCCACCCCACAAAGAACAGTAACTCTCACCCCACAAAGAACAGTAACTCCCACCCCACAAAGAACAGTAACTCCCACCCCACAAAGAACAGTAACTCCCACCCCACAAAGAACAGTAACTCCCACCCCACAAAGAACAGTAACTCCCACTCCACCAAGAACAGTAACTCTCACCTCACAAAGAACAGTAACTCCCACCCCACAAAGAACAGTAACTCCCACCCCACAAAGGACAGTAACTCTCACCCCACAAAGAACAGTAACTCTCACCCCACAAAGGACAGTAACTCCCACCCCACAAAGAACAGTAACTCCCACTCCACCAAGAACAGTAACTCTCACCCCACAAAGAACAGTAACTCCCACCCCACAAAGAACAGTAACTCCCACCCCACAAAGGACAGTAACTCTCACCCCACAAAGGACAGTAACTCTCACCCCACAAAGAACAGTAACTCTCACCCCACAAAGAACAGTAACTCCCACCCCACAAAGGACAGTAACTCTCACCCCACAAAGAACAGTAACTCTCACCCCACAAAGGACAGTAACTCCCACCCCACAAAGGACAGTAACTCTCACCCCACAAAGAACAGTAACTCCCACCCCACAAAGAACAGTAACTCCCACCCCACAAAGGACAGTAACTCTCACCCCACAAAGAACAGTAACTCTCACCCCACAAAGAACAGTAACTCTCACCCCACAAAGGACAGTAACTCCCACCCCACAAAGAACAGTAACTCCCACTCCACCAAGAACAGTAACTCTCACCCCACAAAGAACAGTAACTCCCACCCCACAAAGAACAGTAACTCTCACCCCACAAAGAACAGTAACTCCCACCCCACAAAGAACAGTAACTCCCACCCCACAAAGAACAGTAACTCTCACCCCACAAAGAACAGTAACTCCCACCCCACAAAGGACAGTAACTCTCACCCCACAAAGAACAGTAACTCCCACCCCACAAAGAACAGTAACTCCCACCCCACAAAGAACAGTAACTCCCCACAAAGAACAGTAACTCCCACCCCACAAAGGACAGTAACTCTCACCCCACAAAGAACAGTAACTCCCACCCCACAAAGAACAGTAACTCTCACCCCACAAAGAACAGTAACTCCCA
Organism: Ridgeia piscesae; assembly: GCA_025642075.2. NCBI lineage: Eukaryota > Metazoa > Annelida > Polychaeta > Sabellida > Siboglinidae > Ridgeia > Ridgeia piscesae. The sequence continues at coordinate 159,897 of JAODUO010000640.1, forward strand.
CCCCACAAAGAACAGTAACTCCCACCCCACAAAGAACAGTAACTCCCACCCCACAAAGGACAGTAACTCCCACCCCACAAAGGACAGTAACTCCCACCCCACAAAGGACTAACCTTTACCTAGCAAAGGACAAGGGGAAAAGATGTCTAAGGAAATGTTTTTGTCCAAGGGTGTTTTAATCAGGTAATAGAAATGATTCAGTCTGTCTGAACTAGAGGTGTTTCGCAGTAGATGTGCTGTTCTGTGCACATTGTGTCTCCTGCTGAGCCAGTTACTTACTTGTAGAACCGACCACTCATCTACCTGGCGTTCATCGTGTTTGAGGTGTGTGTGGGCATCTTCTGGCCATCCATGGGCACGATGCGCAGCAGATACGTACCTGAGGCAAGTAAGTGTGTCTTCTAAGACTTGATCCTTATACAAAGACTGCTTGCTAGATAGAATCCATGCATATGACTGCTTGCTAGACAGAATCCATGCATATGACTGTTTGCTAGACACAATCCATGCATATGACTGCTTGCTAGACAGAATCCATGCATATGACTGTTTGCTAGACACAATCCATGCATATGACTGTTTGCTAGACACAATCCATGCGTATGACTGTTTGCTAGACACAATCCATGCATATGAGTGCTTGCTAGACAGAATCCATGCATATGAGTGCTTGCTAAACAGAATCCATGTATATGACTGCTTGCTTAACAGAATTCATGCATATGAGTGCTTGCTAGACAGAATCCATGCATATGAGTGCTTGCTAGACAGAATCCATGCATATGAGTGCTTGCTAAACAGAATCCATGCATATGAGTGCTTGCTAGACAGAATCCATGCATATGAGTGCTTGCTAAACAGAATCCATGCATATGACTGCTTGCTAGACAGAATCCATGCATATGACTGCTTGCTAGACAGAATCCATGCATATGACTGCTTGCTAGACAGAATCCATGCATATGACTGCTTGCTAGACAGAATCCATGCATATGACTGCTTGCTAGACAGAATCCATGCATATGACTGCTTGCTAGACAGAATCCATGCATATGACTGCTTGCTAGACAGAATCCATGCATATGACTGCTTGCTAGACAGAATCCGTGCATATGACTGCTTGCTAGACAGAATCCATGCATATGAGTGCTTGCTAGACAGAATCCATGCATATGACTGCTTGCTAGACAGAATCCATGCATATGACTGCTTGCTAGACAGAATCCATGCATATGACTGCTTGCTAGACAGAATCCATGCATATGACTGCTTGCTAGACAGAATCCATGCATATGACTGCTTGCTAGACAGAATCCATGCATATGACTGCTTGCTAGACAGAATCCATGCATATGACTGCTTGCTAGATAGAATCCATGCACATGACTGCTTGCTAGACAGAATCCGTGCATATGACTGCTTCGATCCTCAATGATGCTTGCAGCAAATCCATGCATATGAGTGCTTGCTGACAGATCCACCATGAGTGCATCCTGCATATGACTGCTTGCTAGACAGTAATCCATGCATCATGACTGCTTGCTAGACAGGTGATGTGCACATGACTCTTGTACTCGAATCCCACCCATATGACTGCCCTTGCTAGTCATCATATCCTCCCCATATGACACTTAGCTAGTCATCATATCCTCACCATGACTGCCCCTTGCTAGACATATCCTCACCATGACTGCTGCCTTTGTCATTGTCATCCATCTCACCATGAGTGCCCCTTGCTAGTCATCATATCCTCACCATGAGTGCCCCTTGCTAGATCAGAAACCTCACCCTGACCGCCCTTGCTAGATCAGAAACCTCACCCTGAGTGCTGCAGACAGTCCCTTTTCATATGATGCTTCACCCAGAATAGTGCCCCATGAGTCTTGTAGATCATCATCCTCACCATGACCGCTTGCTAGTCATCATCATCCTCACCATGAGTGCCCCTTGCTAGTCATCATATCCTCACCCTGACTGCTTGCCTTTGTCATTGTCATCCATCTCACCATGAGTGCCCCTTGCTAGTCATCATGATCCCACCCATATGACACTTAGCTAGATCATATCCTCACCCTGAGTGCCCCTTGCTAGTCATCATATCCTCACCAGGTGAGTGCCCTTAGCATTGTATCAGATCCTCACCCATGAGTGCCAGCACTAGTCATTGTCATCATGATCCTCACCCAGGTGAGTGCCCACTTAGTCATTGTCATCATATCCTCACCCAGGTGAGTGCCACACTTAGTCATTGTCATCATCATCCTCACCCAGGTGAGTGCCAGCACTTAGTCATTGTCATCATATCCTCACCCAGGTGAGTGCCACACTTAGTCATTGTCATCATATCCTCACCCAGGTGAGTGCCACACTTAGTCATTGTCATCATCATCCTCACCCAGGTGAGTGCCACACTTAGTCATTGTCATCATCATCCTCACCCAGGTGAGTGCCACACTTAGTCATTGTCATCATCATCCTCACCCAGGTGAGTGCCGCACTTAGTCATTGTCATCATCATCCTCACCCAGGTGAGTGCCACACTTAGTCATTGTCATCATCATCCTCACCCAGGTGAGTGCCACACTTAGTCATTGTCATCATGATCCTCACCCAGGTGAGTGCCACACTTAGTCATTGTCATCATGATCCTCACCCAGGTGAGTGCCACACTTAGTCATTGTCATCATCATCCTCACCCAGGTGAGTGCCACACTTAGTCATTGTCATCATCATCCTCACCCAGGTGAGTGCCACACTTAGTCATTGTCATCATCATCCTCACCCAGGTGAGTGCCGCACTTAGTCATTGTCATCATCATCCTCACCCAGGTGAGTGCCACACTTAGTCATTGTCATCATCATCCTCACCCAGGTGAGTGCCACACTTAGTCATTGTCATCATCATCCTCACCCAGGTGAGTGCCACACTTAGTCATTGTCATCATCATCCTCACCCAGGTGAGTGCCACACTTAGTCATTGTCATCATCATCCTCACCCAGGTGAGTGCCACACTTAGTCATTGTCATCATCATCCTCACCCAGGTGAGTGCCACACTTAGTCATTGTCATCATCATCCTCACCCAGGTGAGTGCCACACTTAGTCATTGTCATCATCATCCTCACCCAGGTGAGTGCCACACTTAGTCATTGTCATCATCATCCTCACCCAGGTGAGTGCCACACTTAGTCATTGTCATCATCATCCTCACCCAGGTGAGTGCCACACTTAGTCATTGTCATCATCATCCTCACCCAGGTGAGTGCCACACTTAGTCATTGTCATCATCATCCTCACCCAGGTGAGTGCCACACTTAGTCATTGTCATCATCATCCTCACCCAGGTGAGTGCCACACTTAGTCATTGTCATCATCATCCTCACCCAGGTGAGTGCCACACTTAGTCATTGTCATCATCATCCTCACCCAGGTGAGTGCCACACTTAGTCATTGTCATCATCATCCTCACCCAGGTGAGTGCCACACTTAGTCATTGTCATCATCATCCTCACCCAGGTGAGTGCCACACTTAGTCATTGTCATCATCATCCTCACCCAGGTGAGTGCCACACTTAGTCATTGTCATCATCATCCTCACCCAGGTGAGTGCCACACTTAGTCATTGTCATCATCATCCTCACCCAGGTGAGTGCCACACTTAGTCATTGTCATCATCATCCTCACCCAGGTGAGTGCCACACTTAGTCATTGTCATCATCATCCTCACCCAGGTGAGTGCCACACTTAGTCATTGTCATCATCATCCTCACCCAGGTGAGTGCCACACTTAGTCATTGTCATCATCATCCTCACCCAGGTGAGTGCCACACTTAGTCATTGTCATCATCATCCTCACCCAGGTGAGTGCCACACTTAGTCATTGTCATCATCATCCTCACCCAGGTGAGTGCCACACTTAGTCATTGTCATCATCATCCTCACCCAGGTGAGTGCCACACTTAGTCATTGTCATCATCATCCTCACCCAGGTGAGTGCCACACTTAGTCATTGTCATCATCATCCTCACCCAGGTGAGTGCCACACTTAGTCATTGTCATCATCATCCTCACCCAGGTGAGTGCCACACTTAGTCATTGTCATCATCATCCTCACCCAGGTGAGTGCCACACTTAGTCATTGTCATCATCATCCTCACCCAGGTGAGTGCCACACTTAGTCATTGTCATCATCATCCTCACCCAGGTGAGTGCCACACTTAGTCATTGTCATCATCATCCTCACCCAGGTGAGTGCCACACTTAGTCATTGTCATCATCATCCTCACCCAGGTGAGTGCCACACTTAGTCATTGTCATCATCATCCTCACCCAGGTGAGTGCCACACTTAGTCATTGTCATCATGATCCTCACCCAGGTGAGTGCCACACTTAGTCATTGTCATCATCATCCTCACCCAGGTGAGTGCCACACTTAGTCATTGTCATCATCATCCTCACCCAGGTGAGTGCCACACTTAGTCATTGTCATCATCATCCTCACCCAGGTGAGTGCCCACTTAGTCATTGTCATCATCATCCTCACCCAGGTGAGTGCCACACTTAGTCATTGTCATCATCATCCTCACCCAGGTGAGTGCCACACTTAGTCATTGTCATCATCATCCTCACCCAGGTGAGTGCCACACTTAGTCATTGTCATCATCATCCTCACCCAGGTGAGTGCCGCACTTAGTCATTGTCATCATCATCCTCACCCAGGTGAGTGCCGCACTTAGTCATTGTCATCATCATCCTCACCCAGGTGAGTGCCGCACTTAGTCATTGTCATCATCATCCTCACCCAGGTGAGTGCCACACTTAGTCATTGTCATCATCATCCTCACCCAGGTGAGTGCCACACTTAGTCATTGTCATCATCATCCTCACCCAGGTGAGTGCCACACTTAGTCATTGTCATCATCATCCTCACCCAGGTGAGTGCCGCACTTAGTCATTGTCATCATCATCCTCACCCAGGTGAGTGCCACACTTAGTCATTGTCATCATCATCCTCACCCAGGTGAGTGCCGCACTTGTCATGGGAGATCAGTTGAAAATATTGCTAATTCTGTTGTCATTTAAAAAAATACCTTTACAACGTTGCCTATAGCTTCCTGGCATATCAGTCAATCTGTTGACAACTGGAATTGTTTATTGACTCTGAGATCAATTAACCCTTTGTCTTGGTGTGCCTCTGAGCTTGGTTTCTAATTATTTAGGTTAGAAGTTATCTAGTTATTATTATTTTACTTTCTGCGATATGGTGTTTATTGTGTATGTGGTCCATGGACTCTCTGACAGTGGGTTTATTGTTTACAGCGCATGTGATACATGCTTTCTCAGACATGTGCATGTGTTGCAGGGAATGATTTATTTATTTACAGTGCATGTGTGGTGCGGGGTTTCTCTGACATTGTGTGTTCCTAGTGCATGCATTGCAGGATTTCTCTGATATGGTTTGGTCTCACTGCATGTGTTGCAGGGTTACTCTGATACACTGTGTTTACACTGCATGATTGCACGTGTTGCGGGGATTTTTTGTTTATGCATTGCATGTGTTGTAGGGTTTCTCAGACACAGTGTTCTTCCAGTGCTGTGTTATCTTCCTTCTGCTGGCTGCCACAGCCCAACACGAAATATATAGGCATGTTTCTCTGACATGATGTGTTTACAGTGCAAGAGTTGCTGGGTTTCTCTGACATGGAGTGTTTACAGTGCATGTGTTACAGAGTTTCTCTGACATGGAGTGATTACAGTGCATGTGTTGTAGGGTTTCTCTGATATGATATATTTACATTACATGTGTTGCAGGGTTTCTCTAACATGGTGTGTTTACAGTGCATGTGTTGTAGGGTTTCTCTGATATGATATATTTACATTACATGTGTTGCAGGGTTTCTCTAACATGGTGTGTTTACAGTGCATGAGTTGCTGGGTTTCTCTAACATGGTGTGTTTACAGTGCATGTGTTACAGGGTTTCTCTGACATGGAGTGTTTACAGTGCATGTGTTGCTGGGTTTCTCTAACATGGTGTATTTACAGTGCATGTGTTACAGGGTTTCTCTGACATGGAGTGTTTACAGTGTATGTGTTACAGGGTTTCTCTAACATGGTGAGTTTATAGTGCATGTGTTGCTGGTTTTCTCTAACATGGTGTGTTTACAGTGCATGTGTTACAGGGTTTCTCTGACATGGAGTGTTTACAGTGCATGTAGGGTTTCTCTGATATGATGTATTTACATTACATGTGTTGCAGGGTTTCTCTAACATGGTGTGTTTACAGTGCACATGTTGCTGCATTTCTCTGACATGGAGTGTTTACAGTGCATGTGTTACAGGGTTTCTCTGACATGGTGTGTTTACATTACATGTGTTGCAGGGTTTCTCTAACATGGTGTGTTTACAGTGCATGTGTTGCTAGGTTTCTCTGACATGGAGTGTTTACAGTGCACATGTTACAGCATTTCTCTGACATGGTGTGTTTACAGTGCATGTGTTGTAGGGTTTCTCTGACATGGTATTTGTACAGTACATGTGTTGTAAGGTTTCTCTGACATGGTATTTGTACAGTGCATGTGTTGTAGGGCTTCTCTGACACAGTGGTCTTCCAGTGCTGTGTTGTCTTTCTTCTGCTGGCTGCTGCTGCCCAACATGTAATATATAGGCAAGTTTCTCTGACATGGTGCATTTACAGGGCATGCAATGCAAGGTTTCTCTAACATGGTGTGTTTACAGTGCATGTGTTTTCTCTGACATGGAGTGCTTACAGTGCATGGGTTTCTCTAACATGGTGTGTTTGCAGTGCATGTGTTACAGGGGTTTTCTGACATGGTGTGTTCACATTACATTTGTTGCGGGGTTTCTCAGACATGGTGTATTTACAGTACATGTGTTGTATGGTTTCTCTGACATGGTGTGTTTACAGTGCATGTGTTGTAGGGTTTCTCTGACATGGTGTGTTTACAGTGCATGTGTTGTAGGGCTTCTCTGACATGTGTGTTTACAATGTATGTGTTGTAGGGCTTCTCTGACATGGTGTGTTTACAGTGCAAGGGTGTTGTAGGCTTTCTCTGACATGGTGTGTTTACAGTGCATGTGTTGTAGGGCTTCTCTGACATGGTGTGTTTACAGTGCATGTGTTGTAGGGCTTCTCTGACATGGTGTGTTTACAGTGCATGTGTTGTAGGGTTTCTCTGACATGGTGTGTTTACAGTGCAATGTGGTTGTAGGGTTTCTCTGACACGGTGTGTTTACAGTGCATGTGTTGTAGGGTTTCTCTGACATGGTGCATTTTAATGCATGTGTTGTAGGGTTTCTCTGACATGGTGTGTTTACAGTGCATGTGTTGTAGGGTTTCTCTGACATGGTGTGTTTACAGTGCATGTGTTGTAGGGTTTCTCTGACATGGTGTGTTTACAGTGCATGTGTTGTAGGGTTTCTCTGACATGGTGTGTTTACAGTGCATGTGTTGTAGGGTTTTTCTGACATGGTGTGTTTACAGTGCAAGGGTTGTAGGGTTTCTCTGACATGGTGTGTTTACAGTGCATGTGTTGTAGGGTTTCTCTGACACTGTGTGTTTACAGTGCATGTGTTGTAGGGTTTCTCTGACATGGTGTGTTTACAGTGCATGTGTTGTAGGGTTTCTCTGACATGGTGTGTTTACAGTGAATGTGTTGTAGGGTTTCTCTGACATGGTGTGTTTACAGTGCATGTGTTGTAGGGTTTCTCTGACACGGTGTGTTTACAGTGCATGTGTTGTAGGGTTTCTCTGACACGGTGTGTTTACAGTGCATGTGTTGTAGGGTTTCTCTGACATGGTGTGTTTACAGTGCATGTGTTGTAGGGTTTCTCTGACACGGTGTGTTTACAGTGCATGTGTTGTAGGGTTTCTCTGACACGGTGTGTTTACAGTGCATGTGTTGTAGGGTTTCTCTGACACGGTGTGTTTACAGTGCATGTGTTGTAGGGTTTCTCTGACACTGGTGTGTTTACAGTGCATGTGTTGTAGGGTTTCTCTGACACGGTGTGTTTACAGTGCATGTGTTGTAGGGTTTCTCTGACACGGTGTGTTTACAGTGCATGTGTTGTAGGGTTTCTCTGACACGGTGTGTTTACAGTGCATGTGTTGTAGGGTTTCTCTGACACGGTGTGTTTACAGTGCATGTGTTGTAGGGTTTCTCTGACACGGTGTGTTTACAGTGCATGTGTTGTAGGGTTTCTCTGACACGGTGTGTTTACAGTGCATGTGTTGTAGGGTTTCTCTGACATGGTGTGTTTACAGTGCATGTGTTGTAGGGTTTCTCTGACACGGTGTGTTTACAGTGCATGTGTTGTAGGGTTTCTCTGACACGGTGTGTTTACAGTGCATGTGTTGTAGGGTTTCTCTGACACGGTGTGTTTACAGTGCATGTGTTGTAGGGTTTCTCTGACACGGTGTGTTTACAGTGCATGTGTTGTAGGGTTTCTCTGACACGGTGTGTTTACAGTGCATGTGTTGTAGGGTTTCTCTGACACGGTGTGTTTACAGTGCATGTGTTGTAGGGTTTCTCTGACACGGTGTGTTTACAGTGCATGTGTTGTAGGGTTTCTCTGACACGGTGTGTTTACAGTGCATGTGTTGTAGGGTTTCTCTGACACGGTGTGTTTACAGTGCATGTGTTGTAGGGTTTCTCTGACACGGTGTGTTTACAGTGCATGTGTTGTAGGGTTTCTCTGACACGGTGTGTTTACAGTGCATGTGTTGTAGGGTTTCTCTGACACGGTGTGTTTACAGTGCATGTGTTGTAGGGTTTCTCTGACACGGTGTGTTTACAGTGCATGTGTTGTAGGGTTTCTCTGACACGGTGTGTTTACAGTGCATGTGTTGTAGGGTTTCTCTGACACGGTGTGTTTACAGTGCATGTGTTGTAGGGTTTCTCTGACACGGTGTGTTTACAGTGCATGTGTTGTAGGGTTTCTCTGACACGGTGTGTTTACAGTGCATGTGTTGTAGGGTTTCTCTGACACGGTGTGTTTACAGTGCATGTGTTGTAGGGTTTCTCTGACACTGTGTGTTTACAGTGCATGTGTTGTAGGGTTTCTCTGACACTGTGTGTTTACAGTGCATGTGTTGTAGGGTTTCTCTGACACGGTGTGTTTACAGTGCATGTGTTGTAGGGTTTCTCTGACACGGTGTGTTTACAGTGCATGTGTTGTAGGGTTTCTCTGACACGGTGTGTTTACAGTGCATGTGTTGTAGGGTTTCTCTGACACGGTGGTCTTCCAGTGCTGTGTTGTCTTCCTCCTGCTGGCTGCTGCTGCCCAACACGTAATATACAGGCAAGTTGTTGCAGATGTCATTAATATACACTAATGACGGGTTCATAATAAACAATATCACTGCAATACCACACTAATAAACTCTCTTTAATAAAAAACCTAATTTTGTGCTATCTACACCCCTAAAATGTATAATATTCCACCTAAAACGTATAATATTCCACTTAATGAATCGGCCATCCTTCAAGGTAACTTTACTACAATTCTTATTTTGTAAGTTATGCATTTAGAATTGGTGTGTGACTTAGAATACAAGACATCTACGTTTGTAGAACATGTTGGCTCACTCAGCAAACTGATACAATTGCCCCATCATACATTCTTAAAATGCTGTACAGTTCTTTATTATTACCATACCTACAATGGTGCGCTTTGATAATGACAAATATATATGCCACAAAATGTACACACTAAAGATCCTGATGTACTGAGAAATGTGAGTTTCTCACATGATATAGGCTGAACTTGTTCAGGTGTGAGTATAAATATATGTGTATATAGCGGAGTTGGAATTGTTGTTCATACGTAACCACATGTACGACTACCGGTAATCTGATTTACTTTTATATTTATACTAATGTTATTTTTGGAAGCCTGTCTTCTGTTGATGATTTTTAAAAGACTGCACACAATACTTTAACTGCTAAAACACTACACATCTGGTGTGAACTGGATTCATGATGGGTAGACAATGTGAGGTTACAGTGTTGACTTAATTTAGTTTACTGCAACAATCTAGGAGTTATAACCACACAATGTTAAACCTTCATGAGTTTCTAGAGAATATCCCAAGTTACTCTGCACTAAATTGTAACAACTTAACAACTTGTGACAAATTAATTATAACAGCTTTGTTAAACTAAATAAACTTTTTCACTCAGTAATACTGGTTTACCACTTGAATTCTTATCATAATTCAAGTTGCAGTATTTTAATTGTAGTCAACAAACAAAATAAGAAACAAACTGACATAATGGTATAAAATAAGATAACAAGTAAAAGCTGACTTTTTGTTATACAGTTTCACTGCTGTTTAGGACTGCTGAGCTGAAGATTGTTTTATCTTTCTTTGTATTGAAGACTGACCTCATCTCCAGAGTCACCAAGGAAACCAGTGAATGATGGCAGTGTGACAGAAGCCATGCCAGTAGCCTAGATAATACCACCTACAGTAGTTGGTTGCTACAGGCAAGAGTAGTTCGTTGACTGGAACACACTAGGAAGCATCTTGTCCTTTTCTTGTCTTGTCTCAGGTGTCACCAGTGTCACAGAAAGGTGAGGCCACTGAGTACTGGCCGAGATATGTTGGTCGTTGAAACATAAATGTGTGAGTATGTCAGGGGTACCACATCAATGAATAGAGTGACATTGACAAACTGCACAGCTGTTAGAGTGACTGTTAGAAACATAATTACCTAGATAGTAGGATGCACTGGGCATTAAATATAATAAATGTAACAGTTTGTGATGGGTAATGAATCTCAGATGGTAGCTGTTGGTTAGTGTTGTGCTTACATTTGTTCATTGGTAATGACATCGCATACACCTAGGGCAACTACTTCATGTGAGTATGTGACGTGGTGTTAATTCACACTTAAATATTTGTGGGCATATATTTGGAATTGTGTACCTGTTGTATATAGTCCGTTATCACTGCCACATTTGACTTAAGCTGGTTAAATAAAGAAATATTTTTAGATAATAAAAACAAATCCCCTTACAAGCATAGATGTGTTGTACATATCTGTCAGTGGTGATTGTATAAAATTAATCGGCTAAGCAAATAGCTATTTAATAAATGTGGGGCCCAGCAGCCACCTAACAACCCCCAGATATATACATTTATGTCAATATATTTGTTCAGTGTATATACATATTTACACAGGATATTATTGTAATTACGTTTACAAAATTGGTAAATAATTTATTTATCATCTAAGAAACAGCAAAATAACATAAAATATATAGGTGTTTATGTGTGCATGGTGCCATAGGGAGGAAAGTATTTATTGATCTCACAAATTGTGTCCTAGTTATTATTTCTATTGAGGTTTTGTGTGAAATATTCTTTAAAATAAATAATGTTGAAAAAAAAAATATTTATGGTTATTATAATAGTTTACATATTGACATAGATTTAGCTGTTTCAAATTGTGTGCACTATTTGGGTTCTAACTGGAAATAATTGCAACACTTGTAACTAGCCTGCTGTGCCAGTAAACTGGCAGACAGCAACAATGGGCGGTTTAATTACTCACAAATGCAAAACATTTAAGAGATATGAAGGCAGTCACAGAGACAATACTGTTGAGGACACTTGCTGTGTAGAGACAACAGTTACACTGAGCATAAAGACAGCTGCCAGATAAATGCAGACATGAGCAGTAACTGACCACACACATCACTTAGTAACTCCTTGTCAGCTGAATTCCTGAGAGATGCTTATCATTATACTGAGGTAACTGCTTACTACTTATGCTGTCTAACAACTAAAACCTACACACCATCACGAGTAGTCCGTGATGACCAACACATTCGTGACCTTTTATAACGTTCTACTTGCCAAATCTTGAACACAGATGACATCCCAAAGTGTGAGTAAAGTTGGCTTGATTTTGGTCAGACATTTCAATTTTGTCTGTGGTGATTTTTAAAGGCTTTTGGTATAAATATATATGTATGTGGCAGCAAGTCGTAATCATTGTAACATTGCAAAATGGGAATATTGGTCTAATTTTTTCCCACTAGATTTATTTGAAATGAGATGAGTGCGAATCACAAACATATGAAGTCCCTTGCAATGCTGCTGTGGGGAAGTCAGCAACACTTTCCTCTCAACAACACAGCCTCTCTGTGTGACACTCCTACAGTCGGGTCTTGGTAGCAAGTATAGTCCAACAACATAGGTGTCAACCCAGCACATTTATGTCTAACTCAATTCTCATGTGCCAACGTTCTAAGGGCCTAAAGTACCTAACAAGATCAACATTATTGTAAAATTCTACTGAAAACATCTACATACTTTCTCATGTGCAAACTTTCTAGATTGCCAAGTCATCACACATATCCCCCGACTGTCATGACACTAGCAACAAGTATACTGTATACCACCTGTGTTCCCTGAGTGTCTCCTGTCACACACAACACCCTGACTGTCATGACACTAGCAACAAGTATACTGTATACCACCTGTGTTCCCTGAGTGTCTCCTGTCACACACAACACCCTGACTGTCATGACACTAGCAACAAGTATACTGTATACCACCTGTGTTCCCTGAGTGTCTCCTGTCACATACAACACCCTGACTGTCATGACACTAGCAACAAGTATACTGTATACCACCTGTGTCCCCTGAGTGTCTCCTGTCACACACAACACCCTGACTGTCATGACACTAGCAACAAGTATACTGTATACCACCTGTGTCCCCTGAGTGTCTCATGTCACACACAACACCCTGACTGTCATGACACTAGCAACAAGTATACTGTATACCACCTGTGTCCCCTGAGTGTCTCATGTCACACACAACACCCTGACTGTCATGACACTGGCATCAATTATATTGTATACCACCTGTGTCCCCTGAGTGTCCCCTGTCACACATAACACCCTGACTGTCATGACACTAGCAACAAGTATACTGTATACCACCTGTGTCCCCTGAGTGTCCCCTGTCACACATAACACCCTGACTGTCATGACACTAGCAACAAGTATACTGTATACCACCTGTGTCCCCTGAGTGTCTCCTGTCACACACAACACCCTGACTGTCATGACACTGGCATCAATTATACTGTATACCACCTGTGTCCCCTGAGTGTCTCCTGTCACACACAACACCCTGACTGTCATGACACTGCAACAATTATATTGTATACCACCTGTGTCCCCTGAGTGTCTCCTGTCACACACAACACCCTGACTGTCATGACACTAGCAACAAGTATACTGTATACCACCTGTGTCCCCTGAGTGTCTCCTGTCACACACAACACCCTGACTGTCATGACACTGGCATCAATTATACTGTATACCACCTGTGTCCCCTGAGTGTCTCCTGTCACACACAACACCCTGACTGTCATGACACTGGCATCAATTATATTGTATACCACCTGTGTCCCCTGAGTGTCTCCTGTCACACATAACACCCTGACTGTCATGACACTGGCATCAATTATACTTGTATACCACCTGTGTCCCCTGAGTGTCTCCTGTCACACACAACACCCTGACTGTCATACACTGGCACAATTATATTGTATACCACCTGTGTCCTCCGAGTGTCTCCTGTCACACACAACACCCTGACTGTCGTGACACTGGCATCAATTATATTGTATACCACCTGTGTCCCCTGAGTGTCTCCTGTCACACAACATCCTGACTGTCATGACACTGGCATCAATTATATTGTATACCACCTGTGTCCCCCGAGTGTCTCCTGTCACACACATCACCCTGACTGTCCTCAATTATATTGTATACCACCTGCGTCCCCCGAGTGTCTCCTGTCACACACATCACCCTGACTGTCCTCAATTATATTGTATACCACCTGCGTCCCCTGAGTGTCTCCTGTCACACACATCACCCTGACTGTCCTCAATTATATTGTATACCACCTGCGTCCCCCGAGTGTCTCCTGTCACACACATCACCCTGACTGTCCTCAATTATATTGTATACCACCTGCGTCCCCTGAGTGTCTCCTGTCACACACATCACCCTGACTGTCCTCAATTATATTGTATACCACCTGCGTCCCCTGAGTGTCTCCTGTCACACACATCACCCTGACTGTCCTCAATTATATTGTATACCACCTGCGTCCCCTGAGTGTCTCCTGTCACACACATCACCCTGACTGTCCTCAATTATATTGTATACCACCTGCGTCCCCCGAGTGTCTCCTGTCACACACATCACCCTGACTGTCCTCAATTATATTGTATACCACCTGCGTCCCCTGAGTGTCTCCTGTCACACACATCACCCTGACTGTCATCAATTATATTGTATACCACGTGTTCTGTCAGAAACAGACCCCAACAATCATGATATTAGCATCAAGTATATGGCTTCTTGATTTATAATGATATGAACATTCTGCTGCCGTAGACATGTCTGATTGATTAATCCTGTGCTGCGGTGTTAAAACCTTGGGCAAATTTTTTCACTCTACATTGCTCTAGTTCACTCAGCTGTATGAGTACCTGGCTATAGACAGAGGTGGATATGTGTATCAGCAGCCTTCGCACATTAATTGTAGCATATGGCTGGATGCTTCCCAGAGAAGTTGAGATGGTGTTTGATTGACTTGACCAGGTCTGCCAGGGAAGTCAAGTGTAAAGCCCTGAGGACTGGATACTGCGCCATATAACAACTTACCATTACTATACTTTTAAATTAAGTACAAAGGAATTATTGTACGGACAAGTTTATTCATTTTCTCTTTGTCTGCCGGAGACGTAGATAATTTAATGAATTTTAAGCCCTGCATATGGCATGCATAGTTTAAACTGTTCATCAATATCTATTACACCAGAGTATAATATATTGTATACAGAGTAACACTTGCCTCAGCTGTCTCTAATGATAACCTGAATATGATCAATTGTAAACGTCCCAAATGATTTCTTATTAGTTTGCACTCTTCATTAAATGTCCACAATGGTAGTCTGGCTATTGCACGTAAAGGTCAGTTAATTCGAACCGAACCAATCATACTTAACCTGTTGCTTAGACAGCCCAAAATGAATTCATAATTTTCTCTGAATAAAACGTCATCACACGGATGTCATGATGTGTATCAAGTCATCACATGGATGTCATGATGTGTATCAAGTCATCACATGGATGTCATGATGTGTATCAAGTCATCACATGGATGTCATGATGTGTATCAAGTCATCACATGGATGTCATGATGTGTATCAAGTCATCACATGGATGTCATCATGTGTATCAAGTCATCACATGGATGTCATCATGTGTATCAAGTCATCACATGGATGTCATCATGTGTATCAAGTCATCACATGGATGTCATCATGTGTATCAAGTCATCACATGGATGTCATCATGTGTATCAAGTCATCACATGGATGTCATCATGTGTATCAAGTCATCACATGGATGTCATCATGTGTATCAAGTCATCACATGGATGTCATCATGTGTATCAAGTCATCACATGGATGTCATCATGTGTATCAAGTCATCACATGGATGTCATCATGTGTATCAAGTCATCACATAATCACCTTATCACAGCCACTATTGCTTCCTTTACTTCAGCGGGGGGATGTCAAAAATGTAAATATTGTAATATTTACCTAGGTGATTTGTATAGCTGGAGGGTATACAGGGGCCGATAATTTGATAGTCCCTTTATTCAAGGGAGAATTTTCTTTCATACATATGACAAGCTGTCGATAGGTTTGTATCATGCATGACAGTACCATCTAGCAAATGTCAATAGCTATTTATAATGCTGCCTCCATCTAGTGAATATGCCAGTCAGACTCGGCCTAACAACAATCTGTAACAGTAATTCATTTTGTGGGGTTCTGTTATGGACAGGTTTCACCGACATAGTTAAATGTATACACACAATTTAATCCCTTCGACCTTATAATTTGAGCAACCATCAGTTTGGTAGAAATGTACAATTGGTGATACAGCAACACTCAGTCTACCAACATTAAAGCCACGTTTGCAATACACTATTCAGTGTAACTGAATGTACCTAACTGAATGCACCTAACTGAATGTACCTAACTGAATGCACCTAACTGAATGCACCTAAGCTGTGGGAAGCAAACTTCAAGTTCAGTTATGCTAATTACCACTAGTATGACAGGCAGAATTTGGCACACTGGCAAGATGGTGTTTCTTGGTATGTGTCTCACATGTCCACTCACTCACTCATACAAACAGTAATTGAGAGTTAATCGTGGGGTGACAAGTTGTCTGCCTTCTGTCTGGCTCAGTGAACAGCCATCTCTGAAACTTTGTTTTCTTGCATTAAAGAAACAAGTGAATCATGGCTCACTGATATATACACTGAGTATTTATTACATATGATATGGTAGCTTTACAAAACAGACATGTCATGCATCTGGAGACAGGATTGTGTCACCATGTCATCATCAAGTGTCAAACACAAGACAGTGCCATATCATCATTTGGTGACAAAACTGCAGTGTCATCACTTTGTGACAACAAACTTTACTCAACATTACACATAAATAATTTGAATGAGAATGAAGTTACACACCACAGCTATGTACAGGATGAGAACATCAACAACAACCATGCAATAATAACAACTGTCCACAATATATTAACTTAATATTAAACACAGTTTGGGGCTGTAAGATTACCCAGCAAGTGCTGGCGATGCATACATAACCAAGTGACCACAGACACATCCTGACTTCAGATCAACTTTACAAAATACACTTATTCTGACGCTGGCATGATGGTAAGATAATGACATCACGGCATCTGTCAAGTGTGTAAGACCATCTCCAGCCCTGTTCAGTCCCTCCAGCACTCAGCCGTGTACCAGTCACTGCAGTCAGCCGTGTACCAGTCACTGCAGTCAGTCGTGTACCAGCCACTAGAGTCAGTCGTGTACCAGTCACTGCAGTCAGTCGTGTACCAGCCACTAGAGTCAGTCGTGTACCAGCCACTGCAGTCAGCCATGTACCAGCCACAGCAGTCAGCCGTGTACCAGTCACTGCAGTCAGCCGTGTACCAGCCACTGCAGTCAGCCGTGTACCAGTCACTGCAGTCAGTCGTGTACCAGCCACTAGAGTCAGTCGTGTACCAGCCACTGCAGTCAGCCATGTACCAGCCACAGCAGTCAGCCGTGTACCAGTCACTGCAGTCAGCCGTGTACCAGCCACTGCAGTCAGCCGTGTACCAGCCACTGCAGTCAGCCGTGTACCAGCCACAGCAGTCAGCCATGTACCAGCCACAGCAGTCAGCCGTGTACCAGTCACTGCAGTCAGCCGTGTACCAGCCACTGCAGTCAGCCGTGTACCAGCCACTGCAGTCAGCCGTGTACCAGTCACTGCAGTCAGCCGTGTACCAGCCACTGCAGTCAGCCGTGTACCAGCCACTGCAGTCAGCCCCGTTGGTTTACACACCACACTCTCATGCACAGCTCTACATGCTGGTGTCATGTGGAGTGAACAAAATATGACCTATTCTATTCAATTAGAGTGAAACAGTTTAGCCACTATCTGACTGCACTCTCTACATGAGGTCAGACACCAAGTCTGCACTAACAAGATATTTACACAGCTATACAGAGGCAACTACAAGTGTTCAAAGAATACTTGGATAACACTGAGAAAAATTTTCACACCTGTCTTCATACTTCCCATGTGAGACACACTGTGGACTACCGGAATACACAAAACACGTACACAGGTGATTCAGTCATTTACAAACACTTAACATGCACATCACGTTCGTCTTAGAGGCACACAAACTGTACCAGATGTATAAATCATTTCTACTCGAGACAGCAAGAAAATGTAAGTATATAAAAACACCTAAGTAAGATGTTGTTGTTAAAATTATTCACTTTCTTTTTCAAAGTTGGGAAAGAAAAATTTCATATAAAAAACAACTATGAATCATTGAAATTGCAAATGATATGTGAGGGAGACCTTGTATACTACAGCTACCCATCACTGCAATAATCACTAACAGTCCACCCTTCTTGCGGGTCCTGCCAAGTGTCGCCACCTATTGGCTTGGAATCTTGACGGGGTTCATTGGGTCATGATCAATTGTCTGATGAAGCATCAATCCAAGCACACCAGAACGACTTGCCATTGCCATACGAATATTTCGTTCTTGCTCAAAAAGATCATCTAGCTTCATCCACTGAAATGAAAGCATATCTAATGTTAACATATAATAAGGGACCGTTCTTCAGAGTATAATATTTCTGGTGATGGGTGATAACCTTGTGATTAACACATAATAATAATATTTATATAAGATTTTGTAAGTGTTTTCATTGGTTTATCGACAATTAACATATGCTTGATGCCAGTGAAAATGACTTCATTAGTCTCAATAGAATTCTAATATGTATGTTTACAATGCAAACACAGGATGCAATATTTGTATATATGTGTGTGTACATGTCTATGTTTGTATGTATGTATGTATGTATGTATGTATGTATGTATGTATGTATGTATGTATGTATGTATGTCATGTGATGCATGCATGCATGCATGCATGCATGCATGCATGCATGCATGCATGCATGCATATTTGAAAGTACCTGAATATATAAACCGACAGTTACAATTCACAGTTATTGTTGTTATTGTGCAGATGGAAGATGAACTAATTCTTGTTGTATGTTTTTGCCAGCAGTGTTGTATGTTGTTGCCAGCAGTGTTGTATGTTTTTGCCAGCAGTGTTGTATGTTTTTGCCAGCAGTGTTGTATGTTGTTGCCAGCAGTGTTGCATGTTGTTGCCAGCAGTGTGTTTGTGGCTGTCAGACAAGTGAAGATGTTTGTTGTTACTGAGAGAAGGCAGATTACTTCACCAGACTGGTAGTGAAGGTGTTTGTTGGTGTTACTGAGAGAGTGAAGATCTTGTCACCTGTCTCAGTCGTTCCATGTCAATCTCCGCACGCCGCAGCTTCTCCCAACTGATGTGTCTGTTACATTTCCGTTTTAATACTCGGCAGAAGTCATCCGTCTCTTCGAACAGCTCTCTCACCAGAGGGCAGCCACACACGTCGTCTGACCCAACCTGTAAGCACAGTTGGACTATGTCACGAGGGGAAGAGAAGCTGTTCCCACCATTGAACCACACACTCCAATGAACTCTACACACTATTGAACCACACACTACAATGAACTCTACACACCATTGAACCACACACTACAATGAACTCTACACACCATTGAACCACACATTCCAATGAACTCTACACACCATTGAACCACACATTCCAATGAACTCTACACACCATTGAACCACACATTCCAATGAACTCTACACACCATGGAACCACACATTCCAATGAGCTCTACACACCATTGAACCACACATTCCAATGAACTCTACACACCATTGAACCACACATTCCAATGAACTCTACACACCATTGAACCACACATTCCAATGAACTCTACACACCATTGAACCACACATTCCAATGAACTCTACACACCATGGAACCACACATTCCAATGAAATCTACACACCATGGAACCACACATTCCAATGAACTCTACACACCATTGAACCACACATTCCAATGAACTCTACACACCACTGAACCACACATTCCAATGAACTATACATACCATGGAACCACACATTCCAATGAACTCTACACACCATGGAACCACACACTCCAATGAACTCTACACATCACTGAACCACACACTACAATGAACTCTACACACCATTGAACCACACATTCCAATGAACTCTACACACCATTGAACCACACATTCCAATGAACTCTACACACCATTGAACCACACATTCCAACGAACTCTACATACAATTGAACCACACACTCCAATGAACTCTACACACCATTGAACCACACACTCCAATGAACTCTACACACTATTGAACCACACACTCCAACAAACTCTACACAACATTGAACCCCACACCCTCGTGAACTCTACACACCATTGAACCACACACCCTCGTGAACTCTACACACCACTGAACCCCACACCCTCGTGAACTCTACACACCGTTGAACCCCACACCGTCATGAACTCTACACACCGTTGAACCACACACCAGAGTGAACTCTACACACCATTGAACCACACACCAGAGTGAACTCTACACACCATTGAACCACACACCAGAGTGAACTCTACACACCATTGAACCACACACCAGAGTGAACTCTACACACCATTGAACCACACACCAGAGTGAACTCTACACACAATTGAACCACACACAAGAGTGAACTCTACACACCATTGAACCACACACCAGAGTGAACTCTACACACCATTGAACCACACACCAGAGTGAACTATACACACCATTGAACCACACACCAGAGTGAACTCTACACACCATTGAACCACACACCAGAGTGAACTCTACACACCATTGAACCACACACTCCAACGAACTCTACACACCATGGAACCACACATTCCAATGAACTCTACACACCATGGAACCACACACTCCAATGAACTCTACACACCACTGAACCACACATTCCAATGAACTCTACACACTATTGAACCACACATTCCAATGAACTCTACACACCATGGAACCACACATTCCAATGAACTCTACACACCATTGAACCACACACTCCAATGAACTCTACACATCACTGAACCACACACTACAATGAACTCTACACACCATTGAACCACACATTCCAATGAACTCTACACACCACTGAACCACACATTCCAATGAACTCTACACACCATTGAACCACACATTCCAACGAACTCTACACACCATTGAACCACACACTCCAATGAACTCTACACACCATTGAACCACACACTCCAATGAACTCTACACACCATTGAACCACACACTCCAACGAACGCTACACACCATTGAACCACACACCAGAGTGAACTCTACACACCATTGAACCACACACCCTCGTGAACTCTACACACCATTGAACCACACACCCTCGTGAACTCTACACACCATTGAACCACACACCAGAGTGAACTCTACACACCATTTAACCACACACACCAGAGTGAACTCTACACACCATTGAACCACACACACCAGAGTGAACTCTACACACCATTGAACCACACACCAGAGTGAACTCTACACACCATTGAACCACACACCCTCGTGAACTCTACATATAGCAATGAACTCTATACACCATTGAACCACTCTCCTCCACTGCACTTAGGCTTGTCAACTGCTGCAGATGTGAGGGCTGTAGACGTGAGGGCTGTAGACTGAGAGGGGTGTGCTGTAGACTGAGAGGGGTGTGCTGTAGACTGAGAGGGGTGTGCTGTAGACTGAGAGGGGTGTGCTGTAGACTGAGGGGTGTGCTGTAGACTGAGAGGGGTGTGCTGTAGACTGAGGGGTGTGCTGTAGACTGAGAGGGGTGTGCTGTAGACTGAGAGGGGTGTGCTGTAGACTGAGAGGGGTGTGCTGTAGACTGAGAGGGGTGTGCTGTAGACTGAGGGTGTGCTGTAGACGGGGTGTGCTGTAGACTGAGAGGGGTGTGCTGTAGACTGAGAGGGGTGTGCTGTAGACTGAGAGGGGTGTGCTGTAGACTGAGGGGTGTGCTGTAGACTGAGAGGGGTGTGCTGTAGACTGAGAGGGGTGTGCTGTAGACTGAGGGGTGTGCTGTAGACTGAGAGGGGTGTGCTGTAGACTGAGAGGGGTGTGCTGTAGACTGAGAGGGGTGTGCTGTAGACTGAGAGGGGTGTGCTGTAGACTGAGAGGGGTGTGCTGTAGACTGAGAGGGGTGTGCTGTAGACTGAGGGGTGTGCTGTAGACTGAGAGGGGTGTGCTGTAGACTGAGAGGGGTGTGCTGTAGACTGAGAGGGGTGTGCTGTAGACTGAGAGGGGTGTGCTGTAGACTGAGAGGGGTGTGCTGTAGACTGAGAGGGGTGTGCTGTAGACTGAGAGGGGTGTGCTGTAGACTGAGGGGTGTGCTGTAGACTGAGAGGGGTGTGCTGTAGACTGAGGGGTGTGCTGTACGTACCTTTGGTTCCTTGGAGTGTTCTGGACACAGCACCTTCAGTCGCTTGCAGTAGGTCTGAGACTGGGGGTTGTAGTAGTCACAGAACATGGAGTTGCCTTCAATTCGTGTCTTGTAGATTGACCCGAAAGATGTCTGACTTTCATACTGTCAATCAGAAATCATCTTATGCTTAATATAAATTCATGCAAATTGCAGATGACAAACAGTCTGCACGTGACCGCCTATTTTACAAACCCTGCTGTAACCTACTGACTGAACAATTCATAATACTTCCTGAAATAAGTATCATAATATATTATCATAATGGATGCAGCAGACACTAACAAATTGTGTGTAGCAATCCATACATTGTAGTCCCTCCTTAGAATATTGTTTTATTCACACAACACATGTTATAATATGCAGACAGCAAGCTGACTGCCAGTGGAACAGACTCTAGATGTGACTAGTGAATGCAATGGAAGATGAAGCAATAACAAACCTTGGCAAAGCACTTCTCCATGTGCTTGAGGGCAGACCTCTGGTTGATCTCATGACCACACGTCACACAGTAGACACTCAGTTCTGTCTCTTCCTCTCCATCTGTCTGAACCAACAACTCACAGTAGACTCTATCCCTGTCTCCACATCTGTGTTCTGAACCAACAACTCACAGTAGACTCTATCCCTGTCTCCACATCTGTGTTCTGAACCAACAACTCACAGTAGACTCTAACCCTGTCTCCACATCTGTGTTCTGAACCAACAACTCACAGTAGACTCTATCCCTGTCTCCACATCTGTGTTCTGAACCAACAACTCACAGTAGACTCTATCCCTGTCTCCACATCTGTGTTCTGAACCAACAACTCACAGTAGACTCTATCCCTGTCTCCACATCTGTGTTCTGAACCAACAACTCACAGTAGACTCTAACCCTGTCTCCACATCTGTGTTCTGAACCAACAACTCACAGTAGACTCTATACCCTGTCTCCACATCTGTGTTCTGAACCAACAACTCACAGTAGACTCTATCCCTGTCTCCACATCTGTGTTCTGAACCAACAACTCACAGTAGACTCTATCCCTGTCTCCACATCTGTGTTCTGAACCAACAACTCACAGTAGCTCTATCCCTGTCTCCACATCTGTGTTCTGAACCAACAACTCACAGTAGACTCTATCCCTGTCTCCACATCTGTGTTCTGAACCAACAACTCACAGTAGACTCTATCCCTGTCTCCACATCTGTGTTCTGAACCAACAACTCACAGTAGACTCTACCCTGTCTCCACATCTGTGTTCTGAACCAACAACTCACAGTAGACTCTAACCCTGTCTCCACATCTGGGTTCTGAACCAACAACTCACAGTAGACTCTAACCCTGTCTCCACATCTGTGTTCTGAACCAACAACTCACAGTAGACTCTATCCCTGTCTCCACATCTGTGTTCTGAACCAACAACTCACAGTAGACTCTATCCCTGTCTCCACATCTGTGTTCTGAACCAACAACTCACAGTAGACTCTATCCCTGTCTCCACATCTGTGTTCTGAACCAACAACTCACAGTAGACTCTATCCCTGTCTCCACATCTGTGTTCTGAACCAACAACTCACAGTAGACTCTATCCCTGTCTCCACATCTGTGTTCTGAACCAACAACTCACAGTAGACTCTATCCCTGTCTCCACATCTGTGTTCTGAACCAACAACTCACAGTAGACTCTATCCCTGTCTCCACATCTGTGTTCTGAACCAACAACTCACAGTAGACTCTAACCCTGTCTCCACATCTGTGTTCTGAACCAACAACTCACAGTAGACTCTAACCCTGTCTCCACATCTGTGTTCTGAACCAACAACTCACAGTAGACTCTATCCCTGTCTCCACATCTGTGTTCTGAACCAACAACTCACAGTAGACTCTATCCCTGTCTCCACATCTGTGTTCTGAACCAACAACTCACAGTAGACTCTATCCCTGTCTCCACATCTGTGTTCTGAACCAACAACTCACAGTAGACTCTATCCCTGTCTCCACATCTGTGTTCTGAACCAACAACTCACAGTAGACTCTATCCCTGTCTCCACATCTGTGTTCTGAACCAACAACTCACAGTAGACTCTATCCCTGTCTCCACATCTGTGTTCTGAACCAACAACTCACAGTAGACTCTATCCCTGTCTCCACATCTGTGTTCTGAACCAACAACTCACAGTAGACTCTATCCCTGTCTCCACATCTGTGTTCTGAACCAACAACTCACAGTAGACTCTATCCCTGTCTCCACATCTGTGTTCTGAACCAACAACTCACAGTAGACTCTATCCCTGTCTCCACATCTGTGTTCTGAACCAACAACTCACAGTAGACTCTATCCCTGTCTCCACATCTGTGTTCTGAACCAACAACTCACAGTAGACTCTATCCCTGTCTCCACATCTGTGTTCTGAACCAACAACTCACAGTAGACTCTATCCCTGTCTCCACATCTGTGTTCTGAACCAACAACTCACAGTAGACTCTATCCCTGTCTCCACATCTGTGTTCTGAACCAACAACTCACAGTAGACTCTATCCCTGTCTCCACATCTGTGTTCTGAACCAACAACTCACAGTAGACTCTATCCCTGTCTCCACATCTGTGTTCTGAACCAACAACTCACAGTAGACTCTAACCCTGTCTCCACATCTGTGTTCTGAACCAACAACTCACAGTAGACTCTATCCCTGTCTCCACATCTGTGTTCAGAACCAACAACTCACAGTAGACTCTAACCCTGTCTCCACATCTGTGTTCTGAACCAACAACTCACAGTAGACTCTATCCCTGTCTCCACATCTGTGTTCTGAACCAACAACTCACAGTAGACTCTATCCCTGTCTCCACATCTGTGTTCTGAACCAACAACTCACAGTAGACTCTATCCCTGTCTCCACATCTGTGTTCTGAACCAACAACTCACAGTAGACTCTATCCCTGTCTCCACATCTGTGTTCTGAACCAACAACTCACAGTAGACTCTATCCCTGTCTCCACATCTGTGTTCTGAACCAACAACTCACAGTAGACTCTATCCCTGTCTCCACATCTGTGTTCTGAACCAACAACTCACAGTAGACTCTATCCCTGTCTCCACATCTGTGTTCTGAACCAACAACTCACAGTAGACTCTAACCCTGTCTCCACATCTGTGTTCTGAACCAACAACTCACAGTAGACTCTATCCCTGTCTCCACATCTGTGTTCTGAACCAACAACTCACAGTAGACTCTATCCCTGTCTCCACATCTGTGTTCTGAACCAA
Organism: Ridgeia piscesae; assembly: GCA_025642075.2. Taxonomy (NCBI): domain Eukaryota; kingdom Metazoa; phylum Annelida; class Polychaeta; order Sabellida; family Siboglinidae; genus Ridgeia; species Ridgeia piscesae. The sequence continues at coordinate 185,265 of JAODUO010000640.1, forward strand.
CAACTCACAGTAGACTCTATCCCTGTCTCCACATCTGTGTTCTGAACCAACAACTCACAGTAGACTCTAACCCTGTCTCCACATCTGTGTTCTGAACCAACAACTCACAGTAGACTCTATCCCTGTCTCCACATCTGTGTTCTGAACCAACAACTCACAGTAGACTCTATCCCTGTCTCCACATCTGTGTTCTGAACCAACAACTCACAGTAGACTCTAACCCTGTCTCCACATCTGTGTTCTGAACCAACAACTCACAGTAGACTCTATCCCTGTCTCCACATCTGTGTTCTGAACCAACAACTCACAGTAGACTCTAACCCTGTCTCCACATCTGTGTTCTGAACCAACAACTCACAGTAGACTCTAACCCTGTCTCCACATCTGTGTTCTGAACCAACAACTCACAGTAGACTCTATCCCTGTCTCCACATCTGTGTTCTGAACCAACAACTCACAGTAGACTCTAACCCTGTCTCCACATCTGTGTTCTGAACCAACAACTCACAGTAGACTCTATCCCTGTCTCCACATCTGTGTTCTGAACCAACAACTCACAGTAGACTCTATCCCTGTCTCCACATCTGTGTTCTGAACCAACAACTCACAGTAGACTCTATCCCTGTCTCCACATCTGTGTTCTGAACCAACAACTCACAGTAGACTCTATCCCTGTCTCCACATCTGTGTTCTGAACCAACAACTCACAGTAGACTCTAACCCTGTCTCCACATCTGTGTTCTGAACCAACAACTCACAGTAGACTCTATCCCTGTCTCCACATCTGTGTTCTGAACCAACAACTCACAGTAGACTCTAACCCTGTCTCCACATCTGTGTTCTGAACCAACAACTCACAGTAGACTCTATCCCTGTCTCCACATCTGTGTTCTGAACCAACAACTCACAGTAGCTCTACCCTGTCTCCACATCTGTGTTCTGAACCAACAACTCACAGTAGACTCTAACCCTGTCTCCACATCTGTGTTCTGAACCAACAACTCACAGTAGACTCTACCCTGTCTCCACATCTGTGTTCTGAACCAACAACTCACAGTAGACTCTAACCCTGTCTCCACATCTGTGTTCTGAACCAACAACTCACAGTAGACTCTATCCCTGTCTCCACATCTGTGTTCTGAACCAACAACTCACAGTAGACTCTAACCCTGTCTCCACATCTGTGTTCTGAACCAACAACTCACAGTAGACTCTAACCCTGTCTCCACATCTGTGTTCTGAACCAACAACTCACAGTAGACTCTATCCCTGTCTCCACATCTGTGTTCTGAACCAACAACTCACAGTAGACTCTAACCCTGTCTCCACATCTGTGTTCTGAACCAACAACTCACAGTAGACTCTATCCCTGTCTCCACATCTGTGTTCTGAACCAACAACTCACAGTAGACTCTATCCCTGTCTCCACATCTGTGTTCTGAACCAACAACTCACAGTAGACTCTATCCCTGTCTCCACATCTGTGTTCTGAACCAACAACTCACAGTAGACTCTATCCCTGTCTCCACATCTGTGTTCTGAACCAACAACTCACATTCCAACATATGCAGTTCATATCTCATTTATGGGCAGTTCTAATAAGTTATAATATATGTTTAATTTTTGTTGTTTGTACAGGTTTCACTGTAAAATTAACTTACACTAATGATGTAAAAAAATTCATTATACTGCTATAGCACTAAAACTAACAATGTTACCATAAATGTGTAATCATAATAATCATGTTACCTAAATTATGAGTAAATAAATAGAACAAATATATTAACAAAACTACTCTCTTATGATCAACTGACCAATATTGCTGACTAAATAACAACTGTCTAACTGATATTATGAACTGTTGTCAGCATTTGATTGGTGTGTAAACACAGTGACCTCCATTCATTTGACCAGTGTTGATGACCACTGTGCACTGTTTGAATAAATGACCACTGACTGAATGAGTGGAATAACAGTCTGACTGATCACTGTATGACTGATATGATGACCAGTGGTCAGCATTTGGTTGGGTTGTGGACTCAATTACCTGAATTAAGTTGTCTTGTGTGTGCACCCAATAACCCCTATTAGACTGGTGTGATAACCAAATGACCAGTGGTCAGTGCACTGACTTACCTCCTGCTCTGGAGCAATGATGGCTTTGGTGGCCCTCTCCACAAGTGCACTCAGCTCCTGGTGCCTCAGGTCGAGCTCCACCAGCCTCTGTCTGGCGTTCTGCTGCTCTCGTCGGATCTTTTCCAGAGCCAATTTGTTGTTCTCCTCTGCGATGCAGGCTGTTGTCTGCCAGCCCTGGATGCGCTGGGGTAGGATCTCAAAGATCCGACTGGAACAGGCACAGTCAGAGTGAGTGGAACAACAGCCGGCAATACAAAGTGGTTGAGGTGGAGAAACAGGGAAGTCAACACCAGAGTGTTTGAGAAACAGGGGAGTCAACACCAGAGTGGTTGAGAAACAGGGGAGTCAACACCAGAGTGGTTGAGAAACAGGGGAGTCAACACCAGAGTGTTTGAGAAACAGGGGAGTCAACACCAGAGTGGTTGAGAAACAGGGGAGTCAACACCAGAGTGTTTGAGAAACAGGGGAGTCAACATCAGAGTGGTTGAGAAACAGGGGAGTCAACACCAGTGTTTGAGAAACAGGGGAGTCAACGTCAACACCAGAGTGGTTTAGAAACAGGGGAGTCAACACCAGAGTGGTTGAGAAACAGTGGAGTCAAGACCACAGTGTTTGAGAAACAAGGGAGTCAACACCAGTGTTTGAGAAACAGGGGAGTCAACGTCAACACCAGAATGGTTGAGAAACAGGGGAGTCAACACCAGTGTTTGAGAAACAGGGGAGTCAACGTCAACACCAGAGTGGTTGAGAAACAGGGGAGTAAACACCAGTGTTTGAGAAACAGGGGAGTCAACACCAGAGTGGGTGAGAAACAGGGGAGTCAACACCACAGTGTTTGAGAAACAAGGGAGTCAACACCAGAGTGGTTGAGAAACAGGGGAGTCAACACCAGAGTGGTTGAGAAACAGGGGAGTCAACAACAGAGTGGTTGAGAAACAGGGGAGTCAATGATTGAGATATGGAATGTTGTTCATGGCTCCAATATTTGGTTGTTTTATAAGAGATGATCTTACTGTGGAGCAAACAGACTAAGTTCCAAAGTAAGTTATTTTCTTACAACACAATGAATGAGATGGTGATTGCAGACAAATTAGCATAACAAAATTGAAAACAGGGAGGTAAACATAAAAGATGATGAAAGTCACCTTAGAAGCACATGATAGATTTATGTTAATGTTTATGAAACTAACCATATAGTAAGGATATTGACAAGAATGTTCACACTGACAGGGATATTGCCGCTGGCAGACATGTTGACTCTGTGACAACCGACTACATTCCTAGGGCACAGCCACTACTGAGACTACATTCCTAGGGCACAGCCACTACTGAGACTACATTCCTAGGGCACAGTCACTACTGAGACTACATTCCTAGGGCACAGTCACTACTGAGACTACATTCCTAGGGCACAGCCACTACTGAAACTACATTCCTAGGGCACAGTCACTACTGAGACTACATTCCTAGGGCACAGTCACTACTGAGACTACATTCCTAGGGCACAGCCACTACTGAGACTACATTCCTAGGGCACAGTCACTACTGAGACTACATTCCTAGGGCACAGTCACTACTGAGACTACATTCCTAGGGCACAGTCACTACTGAGACTACATTCCTAGGGCACAGTCACTACTGAGACTACATTCCTAGGGCACAGTCACTACTGAGACTACATTCCTAGGGCACAGTCACTACTGAGACTACATTCCTAGGGCACAGCCACTACTGAGACTACATTCCTAGGGCACAGTCACTACTGAGACTACATTCCTAGGGCACAGTCACTACTGAGACTACATTCCTAGGGCACAGTCACTACTGAGACTACATTCCTAGGGCACAGTCACTACTGAGACTACATTCCTAGGGCACAGCCACTACTGAGACTACATTCCTAGGGCACAGTCACTACTGAGACTACATTCCTAGGGCACAGTCACTACTGAGACTACATTCCTAGGGCACAGTCACTACTGAGACTACATTCCTAGGGCACAGTCACTACTGAGACTACATTCCTAGGGCACAGTCACTACTGAGACTACATTCCTAGGGCACAGTCACTACTGAGACTCACTTGGTGGCTAGTTTGAGTCCACACTCATCAGAGCAATATTTGGAGCCTTGTCGCGCCATCTCAACACAGCCAGGTCCGTAGCACTGGCGAGGTTCATCCTCCCTCGCCTCACCTCCAACCTCCTCACTCGGCACCTCACTGTGCTTCTGCTTCGGCTTACGACTCTTCTGACAACCACAATCACAAACACTGGCACAATGTCCTTCTTCCAGTGCCTACTACATGCGCATGCATGTATCATAGTATGTATGCATGCACAGAAGCAGGACATGTTTCCCCTACTTTCCCAAAATATTTTAAGAGTCACAAAACAATTATAATTGGATCTGGCACTATATTAAATAATTTATTATTGTTATTATTATAGTTTTGAAAATATTATATAAATCACCACAATTTTCAGCAATACTGACAGTATTTTCTAGGATAGCTGACATAATTTTAGAATAACCTTAGCAAACAGGTACGAACATTAAAACTTATTTAACCTTATGTGAATTTTAACAAAATAAAAGCATTACTCTTCTGACACTGTGTCACAGATGACCACCTGAAAGTCTCGTGTCCCAGGGCAGTGTCAAAAGGAAGAGGTCAACATACACCGTTTTACATACACAGACATACACACATAGGTTAGTTTGATGCCATGTCTTGTGAACATTAGTAACACAACTAACTAATGGCTACATTCCTGAAATAACATGCCAAAAAGGGTTTTCTGAGACATAAAACCTGACAGTTTGTTTCTGAAGTGGAACTGTATACATCTGGTCATTGTGTGACTAATATATACAGGAACCGTACACATGTGTTCATTGTGTGACTAATATATACAGGAACTGTACACATGTGTTCATCGTGTGACTAATATATACAGGAACTGTACACATGTGTTCATCGTGTGACTAATATATACAGGAACTGTACACATGTGTTCATCGTGTGACTAATATATACAGGAACTGTATACATGTGTTCATCGTGTGACTAATATATACAGGAACTGTACACATGTGTTCATCGTGTGACTAATATATACAGGAACTGTACACATGTGTTCATCGTGTGACTAATATATACAGGAACTGTACACATGTGTTCATCGTGTGACTAATATATACAGGAACTGTACACATGTGTTCATCGTGTGACTAATATATACAGGAACTGTACACGTGTTCATCGTGTGACTAATATATACAGGAACTGTACACATGTGTTCATCGTGTGACTAATATATACAGGAACTGTACACATGTGTTCATCGTGTGACTAATATATACAGGAACTGTACACATGTGTTCATTGTGTGACTAATATATACAGGAACTGTACACATGTGTTCATCGTGTGACTAATATATACAGGAACTGTACACATGTGTTCATCGTGTGACTAATATATACAGGAACTGTACACATGTGTTCATCGTGTGACTAATATATACAGGAACTGTACACGTGTTCATCGTGTGACTAATATATACAGGAACTGTACACATGTGTTCATTGTGTGACTAATATATACAGGAACTGTACACGTGTTTATCGTGTGACTAATATATACAGGAACTGTACACACGTGTTCATCATTTGACTAATCCATAAAAACAATGCAGCTATATGCGAGTAATTCTTTTTAATATTTTTTTTAATATTTGTGAGTTATGAGGCAAGTGAAGAAGTCATACCTGCTTCTGTGTTTTGTCTGTTTTTTTGTGTTTGTCTTTCTTCGTCTTGGCACGCTTCCCGGCAGGACTACTGTATTCAGATTCACTTGACCGCTTCTCTCTCTGGCAGCAGGACACAGTGGGTGTGGTCAAAGTCACGCGTTACAGGTCACACTCATAACGTCACGTATGGAAATAAATGTTGTTGTGAAATGTCCTACATTTAAAATTATTTATTAGATACTATTAATGACAGCCGCAGAGAACCAATAGGCCAAGAGGCCCTGAAGTCATTTAGACTATATAAATATACAAATACATGTTTTAGTTCCCTAGCATAAATATAAAAAAAAAGATGTCACACTAACCTTGTAAGTGTCAAACGATGGCCTTGAGTTCTCATCCATCTGCGTGTCAATGTCATCTAGACTGGTGTCATACAGTTGGTTCTCACAGTCACTACAGACAGAGACCTCCAGTCACTGACACACACATGATAACATATGCAACCTGATAACAATGATATAAAATAACAATGAATTACACACGAATGATGACAGAGCAAGGCTGAACAACACAAAAGATGATGACACTGAACTAGAAATGACATGATGACACAGAGACGCTGAACTAGAAGTGACATGATGACACAGAGACGCTGAACTACAAGTGACATGGTGGCAGATGTTGACACACACACAACATTAAGCAGTAGTGATGAAAGAGAACATGTCAACCTGATGCATACAAGATGAAGATGTGTTGATTACCTATACTGTGACCTCTCTGACTCAGTCACTGTGCGGTCAGCCATGTCATCACAGTCACGCTTCTTTGGCTTCATCTTTCCTCCACTATGCAGAAGGCCCTGTCAGTGACACATAACTACCTGCATTGTGCATATCACGAACCAATATAAAATACTCAATTCTTTATGTAATCAATCAAAGTTACAAGTCATGTCAAAGGTATTTAAAAACTATTTATTAGTTGTGATGCAAGGTGAAATCCCACACACAGGCGAAGTCACATCTCACAGGCAAGTTTCACTGAGGGTAACTACACACTGATGTCATATTCAGTTTGCTCTCAAGTCTCTTCTGCTCCCTTACTCTACTAGTTAAAACCTTTACAACCTTACTCTACTAGTTACAACCTTTACAACCTTACTCTGCCAGTTACAACCTTTACAACCTTACTCTACTAGTTACAACCTTTACAACCTTACTCTACTAGTTACAACCTTTACAACCTTACTCTACCAGTTAGAACCTTTACAACCTTACTCTACCAGTTACAACCTTTACAACCTTACTCTACCAGTTACAACCTTTACAACCTTACTCTACTAGTTACAACCTTTACAACCTTACTCTACTAGTTACAACCTTTACAACCTTACTCTACCAGTTACAACCTTTACAACCTTACTCTACCAGTTACAACCTTTACTACCTTACTCTACCAGTTACAACCTTACTCTACCAGTCACAAACTTACTCTACCCTTTACAACCTTTACAACCTTACTCTACCAGTTACAACCTTTACAACCTTACTCTACCAGTTACAACCTTTACTACCTTACTCTACCAGTTACAATCTTACTCTACCAGTCACAACCTTACTCTACCCTTTACAACCTTTACAACCTTACTCTACCAGTTACAACCTTACTCTACCAGTTACAACCTTTACAACCTTACTCTACCAGTTACAACCTTACTCTACCAGTCACAACCTTACTCTACCAGTTACAACCTTTACAACCTTACTCTACCAGTTACAACCTTTACAACCTTACTCTACCAGTTACATCCTTACTCTACCAGTTACAACCTTTACAACCTTACTCTACCAGTTACAACCTTACTCTACCAGTTACAACCTTACTCTACCAGTTACAACCTCACTCTACCAGTCACAACCTTACTCTACCAGTTACAACCTCACTCTACCAGTCACAACCTTACTCTACCAGTTACAACGGGCCGTGACCAACGTCATCCGTCTATAACCGGATGGCTGCAATGATCCCTTCCCTCGTTTGTTTTACCAAAGGAAGCTGCAACTGATTGATGCACTGACTGTGGGTGACAGTTTAGTCCCCAGATGAGTGAGACAATGTGACCAGAAAGGCTGCTGTGAACACTTCCCCAGCAGACACTCACCAGGTTGTGGCACTGGCGCAACCGGCACTTCTGGCGGATACGATTCGGTCCTCCAAACTTCTTCATATCCTGTCAAAGCAACAAGTATGTGAGAACAGTTTATCTGAAGTGTTGTCTGAAGGAGTGCCATGGCACAACAGAGAAGACTCTTATCCACACTTGCAGATGATTATAATTACCCCCTGCTTCATCATTTGTCAACAGCAGACTAGGCAGAAAATTTGCCACTAATCAATGACATCTCTGTTTCCTGCAATGTTTCTACTTCGTCTACTACGTAAACACCTTACAGAAGTCACATGTGCTTCAGTCTACTACCTCTACTGCCACTCACCTTACAGAAGTCACACGTGCTGCAGTCTACTTCCCCTACTGCCACTCACCTTACAGAAGTCACACGTGCTGCAGTCTACTTCCCTTACTGCCACTCACCTTACAGAAGTCACACGTGCTGCAGTCTACTTCCCTTACTGCCACTCACCTTACAGAAGTCACACGTGCTGCAGTCTACTTCCCCTACTGCCACTCACCTTACAGAAGTCACACGTGCTGCAGTCTACTTCCCCTACTGCCACTCACCTTACAGAAGTCACACGTGCTGCAGTCTACTTCCCTTACTGCCACTCACCTTACAGAAGTCACACGTGCTGCAGTCTACTTCCCCTTTCTGCCACTCACCTTACAGAAGTCACACGTGCTGCAGTCTACTTCCCCTACTGCCACTCACCTTACAGAAGTCACACGTGCTGCAGTCTACTTCCCCTACTGCCACTCACCTTACAGAAGTCACACGTGCTGCAGTCTACTTCCCTTACTGCCACTCACCTTACAGAAGTCACACGTGCTGCAGTCTACTTCCCCTACTGCCACTCACCTTACAGAAGTCACACGTGCTGCAGTCTACTTCCCCTACTGCCACTCACCTTACAGAAGTCACACGTGCTGCAGTCTACTTCCCCTACTGCCACTCACCTTACAGAAGTCACACGTGCTGCAGTCTACTTCCCCTACTGCCACTCACCTTACAGAAGTCACACGTGCTGCAGTCTACTTCCCCTACTGCCACTCACCTTACAGAAGTCACACGTGCTGCAGTCTACTTCCCTTACTGCCACTCACCTTACAGAAGTCACACGTGCTGCAGTCTACTTCCCCTACTGCCACTCACCTTACAGAAGTCACACGTGCTGCAGTCTACTTCCCCTACTGCCACTCACCTTACAGAAGTCACACGTGCTGCAGTCTACTTCCCCTACTGCCACTCACCTTACAGAAGTCACACGTGCTGCAGTCTACTTCCCCTACTGCCACTCACCTTACAGAAGTCACACGTGCTGCAGTCTACTTCCCCTACTGCCACTCACCTTACAGAAGTCACACGTGCTGCAGTCCTCAGTGCGGTGACACGCCTCACACTTGCCACAGCGCCGAGAAGACTTCTTCTTGTTGCTGTTGGACTGCACCAAACAGAGAATCTCACTTGAATGTTCTTGTGTGCGTTCGTGTGTACAAGGAGTTTTATATTGCTGTAATATTAGTAATATTAACACTACCAATCAATTTTATATTACTGCCTATTTACTGGTAGTGTTAATATTACTATTTTTAAATATCTGCACTTCTGAAATGTTCATATCAATCATATGTGACGCATTTTAACGAAATGAGTCATATGTCAGCAAACTTGATTTCGAGAAAACACTGTATAAACATGCAACAACAATCTTCGACGATTTTGACGTTTTGTACCTAAGGTATACTTTAATATCTTTTCAGTCAATTGGCAACGATTATTTTTCATTTATATTACTATTTAATACATTTTGTAGCCTTTTTAGAAAGACTATGTAACATTTCACGCATGAATTTAAAAAACAGAATCAATAAATCGCACTTGTTCAAGTTGCATTCTTCAGGGTTTCCCTCAATACATGGCGGACATATTTAGTACTATGGGAAAGCCCAGAACACCCTCTTTCGGATTCTTGTAGCAGAAATCCCTGCTGACGTCAACTTTAGCCAATAGCAGTGCTTATCCGAGAGGACTATCTGTAAATAAACATCACTGGACGAGGGGCAGGGCTGATAGCGGGCCCCTGACTGGCTTAAGAGCTGTGAGTGTAGGCGCAGTGCTCACTTGCTAACTGTAAACAGGCATGATCGATCAGGTCGCTGCAAGAAAACATTGCTAAATACTCAGATTATGTTGTAGTAATTTCAATAAACAGTTGACATCATATATCGTTGATAACGAACATGACTTGGGAGTTTATTTCAAAAGTATCAAACGGAAAAATAGAACAAAACAGACGATTTTAGGTTGACGACATACTCGATTGTTTTTCTCTGTTTGAAACGTTCTACCCCAGGCATGTTCAGCCTCCAATAACTTTGGCTGTGTTTGAGATAGGTCCATGATTTGTACACCATTGGAAAGCTTAATATATTTTCTTTCCAATCATTTTTTTTTTGACACACGACTCATTTTGTTAGAACACGTCACGTATATTAAATTGTAGAGTTTGTAGTAAATGGGTGACCATGAGAATGTAATAGTATGTACCTTGCAGTAGTCACATCGGCCGCAGTCCTCCATGTTGTAGAGACATCCCCCTCCATGCTCTCCTCCATGCTCCCATGCGTGCTCCCCCTCCTCCTCACTCGTCACCTCCACTGGGGGCGGCTTCACTACACTTGCCTTCTTCAAACTCTTCTTCTGCACAAACAATAACAAGTCACAAATTCTACACACACTGGCTTTAATCTCTTCTGCTCCATGCAAGGACATGTTGGCAGCAATCATTCTGTGAAGGTACACAGTGATCAGATGAGAAGAAGTTACAATCATGTTGCTCTTGCAATGTTAAGTGATTAATAAGCCCACTGTTCCCACATCTCATAAACTAATTTATATAATTGATACACTGTAGCTATGGAATGGTGGGTAAATGTTGACATCTAGATGCTATTTGAAGTTGTGTGTGTGGGAGCACCATGGTAGTGGTTAGAGTACTGCAGTGTGTTGCCTGTAGGTGTGTTGATGTGTTACACACCTTGTCCTTATGTTCCTTGTGTTCCTTGTGTTCCTTGTGTTCCTTATGTTCCTTATGTTCCTTATGTTCCTTGTGTTCCTTGTGTTCCTTGTGTTCCTTGTGTTCCTTGTGTTCCTTGCGGTCTTTGTGTTTCTTGTGGTGATGGTGGTGGTCATTACTCCCCTTCTGGTGTGTCCTCTCTCCACTCTTGTGTGACTTTTCATGTTTTGAAGACTTCTCACTCCGCTGACTTTTCTCGCCATGCTCTGACCTGTCCTCGCTTCGTTCACGCCGCTCAGTGCTGCCACCTTCATGCTTGTCACTGCGATGGTGATGTGACTTCTCTTTTGATTTCTTGCTTTTGTACTCATTATGTAGGGATGGGTCTTTCTCTGCAGTCACAGAAACAGAAGTTCTTGTAAGAAACTGTCTTTAGACACAGACCAGAAGAACATATGTAGTCATTTATATGAGATCATACATAAGGTGTCAGTTACTGTTAATAATCCCAAAGAAAATGCATGTGAAGAACCAACCTTGGCATATCTGGCAGAAGAACTTTTTGATGCTCTGTGCATCATGCTGAGTGACACCAATACAAGCTCCATGGTACCACTCATTACAGTTGTCACAGCCTCTATAACAGAACAGAGCATTAAGGGATGAATCTGGAATTTCATTCGAATCGAATATCCTCAGAATTTCGAATACGAATCGAATATCAAATCGAATACTCAGTGGCTTTAAATTCGATTAGAATACTGAATGGTGTCGAGATGTCTTGCCATGACGCGGCATCATCCCGTGGGCAAATCCATGTCTGTCTCGGCATCGTGGCCATATCCATCGATCTTTTTGTTTACTTTATGACCTAACCATGAAGATGACTTCTTACAGCTGCCAAACTTATCCTCACATATCTTATGTACATATGTAACGTGTTCTAACGAAATGAGTCGTATGTCAGCGAACTTGATTTCGAGAAAACACTGCATAAACATGCAACGATGAATTTCGACGATTTTGACTTTTGTCACCAAAGTATACTTTGGTATCTTTTTTGTCAATTGGCAATGTTTATTTCTCGTTTATATTATTATTTAGTACCTTTTATAGCCTTTTTAGACAAACTACGTAACATTTCACGCATGAATTTCGTAAAACAGAACCGATAAATCGCACTAGTTCACGTCGCATTCTTTGGGGTTTCCCTCAATGCATGGCGGACTTATTTGGTACTACAGGAAAGCCCTGGACGCCCTCTTTCAGATTCTTGTAGTAGAAATCCCCACTGACGTCAGTGTAAGCCAATAGCGGCGCTTAATGCGAGAGGCCTATCTGTGAACAAACGTCACTATACGCTGTGAGGAGCTGACAGCGGGCCCCTGATTGGCTTAGAGCTGTGTGCGCAGGCGCAGTGCGCTCTCGCTAGCCGTAAACAACGTGGAATTGATCGGGTCGCTGCTACAAAACATTGCTAAATACTCAGATTATGTTGTAATAATTTCAGTAAACAGTTAGCATGATATATCTTCGACAGCAAACATGCATCGGGAGTTTATTTCGAATGCATCAAATGGAGTAATAGAAGCAAAATGGCCGATTTTGGATCGAAAATGTACTCGACTGTGTGCTTATGTGACCGCGAACTTCAAATGCGTTTTTCTCCGTTTGAAACTTTCTACCCTAAGCATGTTCAGCATCCAATAACTTTGGCTGTGTGTGAGATATGTCCATAATTTTTACATCGTTGGAAAGAGTAATACATATTCTTTCCAATGGTGTGAATAACTCAATTTTTTTTTGGACATACGACTCATTTCGTTAGAACACGTTGGTATCTTTTTTGTCAATTGGCAATGCTTATTTCTCGTTTATATTATTATTTAGTACCTTTTATAGCCTTTTTAGACAAACTACATAACATTTCACGCATGAATTTCGTAAAACAGAACCGATAAATCGCACTAGTTCACGTCGCATTAGGTTACATATATTAGGTTACAAAATAAATTATTTACATTCCTGTAAAGAATAAAATTAAGGAAATAAATTCATGAAAAACTTGACATGATCTATGACGGCAACGTGGAGCTAGTCGCTTACCATAACATCGGTAATTTATCGCAGGCATCGCTAAATAAATGGTCTTCACAAATTGTGGTTTTATGCTAACCCTAAAGTAACTGTAGCCCCAAATAAGCCTAAGGTAACTTCAACTAATCCTAAATTTACCCGAAACCCTAACCTTAACCCAATACTGCTAATAAAAGACCCCTCGACACATTACCAATATTACAGTAAGCTATGCGTAGCGGACACCGACAGCAGTGTCACCTCATTGCCGGCGAGTTTTAAACAAGTTTATTTTGTGAAGTTTATTCGTTTAAGTAATGTTAGTGATTTTATTTTGTAACTTAGTGTGCGTATACATGTAAGATATGTGAGTAGTTTGGCGGTTGTAGTCTTTTTCAAAGTTAAGTCAGAAAGTAAAAGATCGCCCGGGACAGATTTTGCGGCGGAGGACATGAAGGAACTTATTCGAGCAATATTTGTTTATATAGCTGCGAATTTTCTAATCGAATAGCGGGAAAATGTTCAAATATTCGAAATTTCAAATACGAATCAAATATTCGTCCCATCCTTACAGAGCATACCAGGACACACTTATAAAAGCTCCATGGTACATAGCCTATGTAATAGATCATACAGGTTCATGGTGCAACTCATTATACTTGTCCCAGTTTGTGTAACAAATTAGGCCCAGTCACACTAACACAAATCACTTGTTACAGTTGTCACATGTTCTGTGATAGGTCATACTGGGTGCCACGGTGTCACCAATACAAGCCATGTGGTACCACTTGTCACATCCATAGCAACCTTTTCTTATGACATGGAATATTGTGGTTTCTACTTGCATTGTACAATTTTCAGATTCAAGCAATTTCTGAATAATGAAAACTGAGTTTTTAACGTTCAGGTAGTGTAAGAAGCCCAGGTGTGACTTACATCATGAATGTGCTGACGTCAGTGGAGCGACAGATGCAGTACTTCTCAGCTCCCTCCTCCATCTCTCCCTCCCACGCCAACACTGGCTTTGCAGCATCCAACTGAAGCACACGCAACAAACTCATGATCAAAATCTAGGCATTTTTTTTTTCAAAAAATAACCACAGAAAAAACAATTCTTCCACCAATGATAGTACTGTGGGCATAGCAAAAAACTTCAAACTTGATTTTGCCATTAAAAATGTACCAACAATGCAGATTGATGCGAACCGGAGTGTTAAATTAGGATTAAAAATGCTATAGCTTTTAGAATGGCATATCTACTTATATGCCTGGAACTATATAGATGAATGGAATTACAGTTGTTACTTGTACCTTGTTATAATGCGGTAGTTGGGCTTCATGAAATGATACTGTGTTATAACGGAGACGTGATACTGTGTTCCTGTATCTCTCACCATTTCCACCTGGTGGCAGTAATTTTACTTTACGATCCATGACTGACTGCTTTACAATTGAATCAACATTATAACAAGGCATGTTATATTTGACCAAAAAGGAGCAACTATAACTCATTGAGTCCGCGGTATCAAATGAATACTCTAGGCTAGCGCTGTCGATCGTCAATTGTGCCATAGGCAAAACGGTTTGCTATTTGACGAAAATAAATTAAAACTCTTCGCCAAATTGGCGAAAGGTTATTTCTGTCATTATTATTGATGTTATCAGCAATACATGACTGCATTATTCAATGCCCGGCTCTGTTGAAGTTGTCTAAACTATCGCACGTCCATCTGACCTCAGTAGACTGGATCCCCAGTTTTCTTGACTGACACTGACAGTTCCGAGTTCAGTGTTCTTACCCCCGAATTACTCAATCCCTTACTCAGTGGACGAGACTATTCATAGAGCAGTAACATCACTGCTCTGTGAATTAGGGCACACTTGCCACTTTTCGCAGAGCAGTGACGTCACTGCTCTGCGAATTAGGGAGACTTGCGGTATTCCCAGAGAAGGCAAGAAAGAGTGATTACAAAATACTTCTTCAGAGCTTCATTTTTGAGGTGAGCGATCACTCTCGCTCCCTATTGCTCATGCAAATCACCCATCTAGGGAGTGATTTATCGCTTGCGCTAATTACGGTAATCGCTCCCGTCACCAACATCCTGAATTAACCGGCTGTAATTGATCATATGTCTTGTCTACAACATGCCAGGGGCTGGTCTCACGAAGCGACTAAAAAGTTCATAACGCTAATAAGATGACTGACATAGTAAATTATGTGTTTAGATCCACATACACGAACCAGGTCTTTACGAGGCGCTAAGTAAGTAAGTGCATAACCGAAAAGATTGCTTTGCAAAACCAGCCGCATTACACAGTGGCACCACCATGCGGATAACATAGAAAGCCACCTGGTGGATAAAAAAGAAGTAAAAATCACTCCCTCAAATTATTTCACATTTAGGCAAGAGGTTTATCGCTCACCTGGGTTTTTCAAACGTGAAGCACTGCTTATTGCTATACTTGTTATAATAATACACTTTATTTAGATACTAAAATATAAAGTAAATCTCTGATCAGTGATGTCGACAATAGTAGTTAAAAATTATAAGAAAGAAATAGTAAAACATAAGGACATGTATAGCTAAATCATTATTGTATGGAACTGAAAGTTCCATAAAAACTAAACCACAGGTGGCATTGTTGTAATTTATATTATGTTTCATTGTAGTCAAGAAATACAAATTTATATAAAATATGTATATACTATATAGCATGCAATCGCAAAAAATATAAATACCATGCCTCCCATGACTGGGGATTGAACGCGGGCCAGCAGTGCACTGCATTGGCAGAAAGGCTAACCACTACACCATCTGTTTTTCTCACTACACTATCTGCACTTCTCGCCTGAACACTGTTAGGACAGTGTAGTATTTAGACAAATTTCAATGAACACACGTCAACTGTATTTAGTAAGCAGCAAATAAAACCTACGCACTGAATTCTAATTATCCAATAAGCACCCTTTTCTTTCTGCTATCCGAATACTAGCAACTGTTTCCCTAATTCGCAGCGCAGTGACTTCACTGCTATGGAAATAGTGGGAGGGTTATTCAATTGGCCTTACGCCATACGATACGTCATATGCGGTAGCAGTTGAGCAGAACGACGGCTCGGTATCTTCTACCGCTTCTCGTATCAGATAAGATCAACACAAGGCACTCACCAAATCTGTTCTAGGATCGCTGCTTGTCATGCTGACGATAATGTGCCAGCAATTTCAAGACAGCTTTCCTATAACATCGTCTATTTTATCTAATTAATTCTAACTTTGCACAAAATAAACTGATGAAGCAAGTGCGTTCTACGTCACCAATTTATGTTTGGTGACCTCGACGGAAGTGTTTAGAAAAGTTCCGGTTTATTCGCCATTTTGAAAGTGTCAAGGAGGGAGGGAAAGTCACATTTATTAACGAAGGGAATGTAATTGTTACGGGCCGAAGATAGTAGTAATGGAAAACCTGATACCGGTGATAAATAAGCTGCAAGATGTTTTCAATACAGTCGGTTCTGATACAGTCCAACTGCCGCAAATTACCGTGATCGGCACGCAGGTAATGTCTAATGAAATCAAATAGTTGCCGGTTCTGCAATTGTTTGGGTTGGGGACAAACCCAGTACATGCAGTTATATTTCGTCGGACGTGCGAGGACATAGCTTCAATGTCGCTTCCACCAATTGATATAATGTAACTTGTTTGCTATCATAAAATGAATTATTCTCCCCTTTTCTGGCGTAACCTTGATGAAAACAGTCACCTTTTAGCTTTAGTCACCAGGTCATTCATGCCCGTCCATCACGGCATCAGACCAGTGCCATGGGCATGGCGTCATCAGACGTCATAATACTGAATTGGCCTTACCGTGCCACATCGGTTTTTGTTTGAAGGCTAGAATGCCCTAGTGATTTTACTCTTGTCAAAACATGTTAAAACATTACATTTTATTATTGTCAAACTTATATATATCGAAGTGTCTACGCGTACATGGCCTAACCGTACGTGAGGATGCGCGCGTATCCTGTTTTTCAATTCTGCGCAAGCATGCTGCGTCCGTCTCGTCGCATCTGTACAGCGGAATTACACAAGGGTGCGATTTTGTTCGACATTGTTAGATTTACTGACTGCCAAAGGGCTACATTATTATGTCAACTTGTGAAAAAATAACACGCACAAAATCTCACGTATATTTAGAACTGATTGCCAAAAGAGCTTCCGTTCGTACGTACATCAACATGCATGCGCGTAAAAAACTCATATTATATATACTTTTATATTTGTTTGCTAAAGATACGGCATGCACGCGCGAAAAAAATCACCTAGGCCTACTTTTAGATCTGAGTTCTAAAGATACGGCAATAGAGCTTATGTATATAAACATGCATGTGCGGGGAAACTTTTGGAACTGGCAGCTACTAAAGATAAGGCTCACGTATAGAAATCATGCGCATGCGCTTATCGAATGCCGTACCTTAGATAAACGATGCTAAAAATACAGCTCATGTAACTGAAAATAAAAGCATGCGCATTATGAATGCCGTACTTTTAGACTGGCCGCCTAAACGTACGGCTCACGTACGCGTAGCCACTGCCTATATATATATATATATATATATATATATAATACAATAATAGACATTACATAATAAAATATATAATTAATAAAATAATTACGTTTCGTTGATTATCTGTACGTATACATTATTGAGAGTATAACTGAATTTATATTTTGTCTCCGTATATATTTCATCTTCGTGCGATTGTCAAACCTATCATGAAAATTATTATCAAATAGTAATTATCAGTCACATAGCAACAGCCTAAAAGGTATACTGCTCATGCGTCATGGTTACATGTTTATGCGTGACCTAAGTACATTTCACAAGTATGCAAATCATGTTTCTATCATTCACTTCTAAATAACATTGTACAAAAAGATTTATCTAAACTCTAACATGTACATAACTGTTTAGCACGCGTGGTACTTAAAGCCCCCGTTTCTCACAGTTACATAGGCTTCCAGTTGTGTACCGAATTTAATTTAAATTGGCTACTGTTACATACCATACTGACACGCTGATCTATTATAATAACTGGCACTAGGACTTGGTTTCCGAGACGTCCAAGCCTTTGTTAAAACCTATGAAGAATATGTTGGATTAAGGTTAATTAAAGAGTAAATAATGGAGTATGGCATGATTTGTTTTGGGCTGATATCAATGATCAATCGCATTTAACTGCTGCTAGTCGTGGCTTCGCACAACAGCACTTCTGTAGGACCAAGGCTTTGACAGTGCCTCAAGTCAATGGCTTGCAAATTGCAATCAAGATTCATAGATACTTCTTGTTTGGAAATTGTCCAACTTCAAATTCTTATTTATCATGTTATAGTTGCTGTTTTTACGGTGTTCTTGTGATGTTGAGATGTCTTTCAATAATAACATTTTTTTCATGTCAAAGTTCCATGATTGTGGTTAACATGCATATGACTGCATAATGGCTTACGTTTATATTAATGTTATTACATTTATATTAATATTTTTGTTGTTACTTTTTAAGTCACTTTTGTTTTCAACTGTGCAGCAATATCCAGCAAAGTTGTTAGATTTACATATAGAACGAGCGAATTAGTGTATATATATATATATACAGTCGCGCCTCGTTATAACGCGGTAGTTGGGGTCCATGAAATGGAACCGCGTTGTAAACAAGGCGCGTTATAGATTATATTCCGCCAGGGGCGCCACCACCCCCAAAACGCTACAACAACAACCAAAGCCAACGTGCTGGTTGCACGGTGTATGCGTGATTTATAAAACTAACTGACATTGAAACCAACGTAAATGTATATTACGTTAAAATAATATACACTGTCGAATGTTGAACTGAGTAAATCTTGCGAATGGTGTACAGTTTTGAAATAAATTCAGAGCCAACACGCCTCGTCTGGCAATGCGAACTGAGGCGGAGCGATAACACAGTACGCGGTTGCGGTCTAAAATAACCTTGAACTCAGCAGCCGAAATGCACAAATGATTTGACATGTTGCCGAAGTCGGTCAAATATTAATACTTATACTAATTGCACTCACTGTTGGCTTAATTTCATCTTTTAATCAATCCCAAAATATAAATTTAGATCGCACATTTACCGTGCCGATTTATAATGCAATTCACGGTGGTTCGAGGCTACTGCGGTTCACACGCAGTTGACGAATTCGTATATTTGCGCACAAGTAAATGTTTTTTCGTATACGTAATGAAGAAAACATAACAAGTTTACCCTGCCATTTCAGTACCATAATTATTTTTTGTCACCGCCCGATTCATAAGCAATTTAATTGCCATTTACAAGCCGACGAAGGCGCTCGTTCGCGGAAGCCACAGTGAACGGGCGCCTTCGCCGAAGCCACAGCGAACTGGCAAGAGACAAACGCGATTGATATCGGCGCAAACAAACAGGACTTTGTACCAAATTGACTGTGCCTAAAGATAATTAAATGCAATCAAAGGAATTGGTAACGTTTTAAACAAACACTTAAGAAATTACCACACAAACCAAGCGCTGGTTACACAATAGATCGGTTAGAAAAACGATTGGATTGGTGCCGCGAAGCCGACGGCAGAGCAGAAGCCAGGGGCACAACGAACTCAGCAACGCAGTTGTACTTCTGTGTTAAATGTCTTAATATCAATAAATTGTTTCTAGATACACCTGTACAAGACAAACATGAGGACTTCATAAAATAAGTGACAGTTAATTACAGCGTTATTGTTAGCTGTAGCGCCCATTTCCCCCCTGGCGGCAGAAATTCGGGGTCCACGACCGACCGCGTTATAGCCGATTCGCGTTATAGCGAGTCGCGTTATAGCGAGGCGCGACTGTATATATATATATATATATATATATATTGCCGCACGAAACAAATACAACTGGAACGCATTCAATAATCTAACAAAAAAGATGTGAGTATTATATAAAATATGTTATATATATGTGTGTATGTATATATCATTATAATAATAATAAGAACATTTATAAAGCGCCATAAATCTATAAATATCCATTCGGAAGCGCTGTACGTGTGTAAGTATACATTTGTCGTAGAGTTATAATATTACGTTTGTTAAGGTATATAAAATGTTAAAAAAAGTAATAGTAATAAATAATAAAATAAATAAGTTAGCTAAAGATAAATTGATAATAAAATAATGGGTATGACGTTTTGTAAAATAATGTTTTTTTAAATATGTACAATATAATAAATAGGTTAAAAAAATACAAATTGAATAAACTGACAGGTGTCTACACTTCATACACAGCCCGGAATAGGTGGGTTTTCAATAGTTTTTAAAAGTCATGAGGCAACAGGTTTATTATATATATATAATTATATATATATATAATATATATATATAATTATATGTATATATACATATATATATATTATATATATATATATATTATATGTATATATACACTATATATATAATATATATATATAATTATATATATATACATATATATATATATATATATAGTGTATATATACATATAATTATATATATATATATATATATATATATATATATTATATATAATATAATTATATATATATATAATAATAATTATATATATATGTATATATATATATATATATATATATATATATATATATATACCTATGCAGACAAAACATGAAAGGAGGAATCTGCTCAATAATGCAATGCATCAGTAGACAGCCGATTACTATGGCGTGCATAGCTTTATGTAGAGACCCATCCACCCGTCATTTGGACGGGTAAAAACGAATATGGACAGGTAGAAATATGGGTGGATGGGTTGTGGATGAAGGAGCAAAAAGAAAAAGGTCTTCCAAAACCATAGATATTGTTAGTTATGCCTGAAAGTGAGTGAAAATGGTGTCACATGTGTGTTTGTAGTCCATTTCAAGTCATCAGACACATTTAAAAGTTTGTAAACTGGCTTAACATTTAACATCCATGTGTTCACCAAAACAAGTGTGACTGGCAATAATTTTCCTGCATAAAGCCCTGAAAAGTTGGAACCACCATGTACCTGCGATCACAAAGAAGCAAATAGCTCCCTCGCCTTTCTTAGATGTAACACCAACAAGACAACAACTGCCCAAGACCAGTCAAAGCATACTGTTACCAAACCTTTGTCAGACCAACAATTGAATATACTTCTACCGTCTGAGACCCGACCACCAAACAAAACATCAGCAAACTTGAAATGGTGCAGATATGTACACAGTGACTGGTGGTGCCACAGGAGCCCGACTGCAGTGATCCAGCAATTGAAATGACCTGTCCCTAGAACACCCCAGACACATAGCCAGGTTCACTATGATGTACACAGTTCAACACGGCTTAGTTGACATCCCTCTTAGTACATACACCCAGCCAGCATGCACTCACTGTGCCACAGAACATTTAGCTGCAGGGCGCAGAGGGCAACCCTTACAACTAATGGTTCAATCTTCCCGGATACAAACCTATGAGCACTCCTTCTTTATAGCCGCAATAGAACCTTGGAACAAGCTATGATCAGCCAAAACAATAAATGCTCCCTCCACCGAGGCTTTTAAGCAGTGCTTTGAACTTGACAGCACTGCATGTGGCTGTGGCAGGGCTTGAAGTATCGTCACCACTGATTTTAACATATACTTGCACTTTTTTATTATAAACATTTCAACTCCATTATTATTATTTTTAATCAGTACTTGAACATGCACACACTATATACGAAATTGACATATTTGGCAGTAGTGGGTTACTGGAAGAAGAAATACTATTGTTATAAGCTTGGAACCCGTATGTCAAAGGAGCCAAGACAAGTGCATCAAGTGAAAAAATGAGCTACAAAGCTCATCACGAACCTTTCACGTCTAAGCTGTGAATATACAGTATACACACTTGAAGAACAAAGACAGAAGGAAAAGAAGGGATATGATTCAAACTTTTAAACTCACAACAAAGTATGGGGAGGCTTTGTAGAAATTGTCTTCTCCCACTCTACGTGGAGTAACCAGCGGTATTTTCAAGAATGGATCCTGCCTGGAATTCTGGAAATCAGAAGAAACTTCTCAGCACGAGTTGTCAACCAGTGAAATATACTGCCCTAGAGTGTCATCTCTGCAGAAAGTACACACTAATTGAAGATTGACATCAGTGGCATCATGCTGACATGACAAAATGTTACACAAGGGGGTAGTCTACTGACTTCTTACTCTGATTCCCACACACCTCTCAACATAGTCATGTTTTACTGCCAAATTTATATTTATTTAATTTCCGCTGCAGCAATTAACTTTATTTATTCAGTCAATAGCTGTTGTACCAATCAAATAAACAACATGACTGGCATTTTGAGTTGCCAACCAGCTTACATTCTACAACTAACCAGCTTTTAGTGAAGCAAACACCTGACTTGCAACAGAAGTTTAGCAAAGTACACCTATCATAAGTATCAGCATCAAATAGGTGACATGATTATCAACTTATCATCACAAAGATTTGCTAATTATCAAATAATGTGTAATTAACCCAGGTTCCGTGGCTGCATTATAATTTATAAACAACTATGTGTGGTCTTTCAATTAAATGATCTGCGTTCATGTATGTAAAGCTAGTAAGCAATGTCTGAAAATAACATTAAGACATGTAGTTGGAGGTTTCTGACCTGTCAGTTTGGTTGAGCTGCTTGTGTTTGCTACAGAGTTCAGGCAAGAGCTCCGTGCTAGAGAGTCTGGTTGGTCGTGACTTCCTGCCACGTGGTACTGGTGTGGTCACCAGACGGCCGCTGGTGCTACAACTCATCCATGCATCAAAGACCGACACAGAAACAAGGACACAGGAGAATGGAGGTTTGTAGGATATCAATGATTCTGTTGACATCATGAGAAATAAGAGGTACCTGCCATATTCATGTTGCTGATTACATATCATGAGTGACATGATCATACGATACCTCGGATGCTGTGAATACTGTGTTTCCAGTGAGTTGACTCGAAAATTGACTGCATCGCTTCAGCTAAAGATTTGGGCTGCAGTAATGCATTTTATCAATAGGAACATACTAATATCTGAAAGTTGATTACTCAACAAGTAATATATATGATATATTTTAATTTCATGATCGTAAACCTGATAAAAATACACACAATTAGCATAATGACTTAAATCACTTAATATATTGACTTAATATACTGTCGCTGTTAGTTGCATGTTTGCCTGCATCGGTAATGTTTACAAATTGTATTATTGTTGGCGTTATTTATTTACACCGGTTATATCCGACAAATTACATCACGAATATTATAAAACAATCCATCTAATTGAGTTCTTGCTTGGTAAATCGCCATTGCATTTCACTCTATATACCAGGTAGTTACGTCAGCAAGAAACTGAGTAACATAAAAAACTTTTGTAGCTTTCATTTTTTTCTAAAATCCACAGCATTTTCACTCCTCCAGATGTTGATAACTTATCCCAATTTTGAGATTGCAAATTCTTTTCTTTCTGATGTGCTACTTTTTATATTTTTTATTTAGTTGTCCTAGAAGTAATTGTGTTGTATAGCATAGCATTGCTTCTCTTGTAGAAGTGATAACAGCTGAAGAATGGGGCAGATTCCTGCATACCAAGAACAGAATCTACACTGACTTCAATGATATTAGACAGGAGATTTCTGCAGAAACAGAACGCATGTCAGGAACCAATAAAGTAAGTTGTATTTCACAGGATACAAACTGGTCATCAGACAATGGTAAAGTACTAAGTGTTGCAGAAATAAACAGCAATGACTAAGGTCAGTTACAGTCATCAACTATATAATGACATCCATAATATTGCAGTACTTTGATTGAAGTAGTTACTTTCTAGATCAAGTTAAGGCAGGACACAGCAGCTCAAATGCCTTTTTTTGGAAAAAATATCAAAAACGGGTTTTTGCCGTTTTCTAATATTTTTGTATGTCTTCTATCAATAACATTCACTTTTATAACAATTACATACCTCTAAATGACCTTTTTTGCGATAATAAAATGAGCCCCTATCAATTATTAAATCCGTTTTATTTTTGAAGACACAGGATGTGTTGGAAAATACGCGATGTTTAGACCTTAGTGATGCCACCGTACATTCGCCATGTTGTTTGGTACGAATAGAACCGCCAATCTGTCCTCTAACTGCTTGCGTAGACGGCATCCCCGCCCTTTGACCTGTATTTACATGAAATCCTAATAAACGCAAGCTCAATTTGGCATTCGCCATTGTGACACGTCAGCATCGGTGAGTTCCGCTATGTGCATGACCTGCGGTGACCTGGATAATTCCATATAAGGTGTGGCGCGTATCCCACAATTCACCATGTTGCCATTTCCGAATATAAACAAGATGGCGTCTAACTAGAGTTTCGACGACATTTGTGTGGATCCTGTCGCTGCCAAACGTTATAAATTTGCCGCAAGGCGTGAATTTAGTCAGAGAAAGAAATGGAAAGCCGCAAAAGTGCGGGACCTGTGTGCGAAATGGGACTTTTCGGTGGCGAAACGGCGTGTTTCGGTGGAAATGCAGCCGTACGTAATCACTGTAGACGACAGCTTGGCGGCGACGATGCAGATGGCGGCTGCGGTGCCCGAGGGCGGCAGGAAAACGGATATCGAACGGTGTTAGAGATTATTGCCCGTAGCACGCAGCCATGCATAGGAGTATACGTTGCAGGCGACAGCTTAGCACCGGGGGTTGTTGGTGGCGTTTGCAACTTGGGTGTTGTTTTTACTTATTGGAATGGATCAGAGTATTTGCAGAATTGTCAGTTGCAGTTGTTGATAAATTTGGCTGGTGTGTTTTCAGTCAGTGTATATATCTTGGGGTTTTACCTTTTGGAGTAAACAAGTTAGAAAATTCGGATATATGACTATGTTCTATGTGAGTTATTACTTAGCTGTTAGACTTCATCCTCACAGTTATGGTCTATGAATTTTTTAAATAATTAAGTTAGTAATAAATACAATTATTTATTACTAAATGTACCTCATAATCATATGCTAATTATATTGTTTGCAATGTGTGTGGTTTTTTACATACACACATGCATGCATGGTACATTTACATTCCATTCGACACCTTCTTTTTATTGATACATGATATATTTCACTTCTGCTTCATCTCCTCCGTGGTGCTTGATCCTTCTTCAGACGGTGGATTGTTCCCGTTGCCTAAGTGCTGCATTTGAGTTCTTGCAGGGATGATTGCAGAGGTTTTACTTTGTCCTAAAATTATGATGCAGAAATTAGTGACACAAACTCATCACCAACACTTGAGACTGCCATGACTTCTTGCAATCAAGGACACGCTGCATCTGTTCTTCAGTCGAAACTTGCTCCTGTCAGCTCAATGTCTGGCCTAACAGCCATGTCATTGCCCTCATCATGCAGTTGTTAGTGCTATTGACTGTGTTCCTGTTTGGTAATGTTTTAACTGTTCCTGAGACTATAACAAACATAATTAATAAATTTTTAGGTCTTGGTGAACAAAGTCAGAGTTGCTGAAATACCATACATAATACGACGTGACTAGGCACAAACTGCATATGATTTGAGAGCAAGTTAATAATTTTGAAACAACTTTCTACTTGCTCTATCCATCCTCAGTGACAATACCAGATGTATAACAGAACATTTAAAACTTTACAATATTAATAGTAACAACAAATTCTCTTAGAAACATTGCCAAATTGTTATTCAAGCTTTGACGGCCATTTGCAGAAAATGCATTTTTCCGAACTTATACTCCATGCATCCATGGAAGTATACTAGCTATGCTAATAATGTTTATAGTATTGCATTCTGCATTACTTTCTTTATGCAACTACAACGAGATATTTGTAAAAACATTCTTAAGTATTTTGCAAAATGTATACTTATATTAAAAAATCAAAATAAAGTATAAAATTATGTAATATTCAAAATATCTCGTTGTAGTTGTGTAGTACAAAGTAGTCTAAATAGGACAGTGAAAGAATTATCATTGTATGTTCTACAGTAATGACTGGGTACGGTGCACAAAATTTGCAATATTTAACCATTATGGTGGCCATCTTGTTTGGTTACCATGGCAATGGGTCCGAGTGAAAAAAGTTCTAATTTTTTTTTATTCCCAATGACATACCCGTTCTAACTGGATAGATAAGTTTGCCCAAATTATTAAATTAAAAAATACCCTATTTATCTGCCTCACTTTGCCTTAAGTTAAGAGTAACGTGGCCGAGTCCATATTTCAGTTGCTGTTACATTTATAAGGTACCACATTTGTTTCTTGCTGCATGGATTTTTCTTGTTTCCTACTGCATAACTAAGTAAACATGGATTAAACTGTAATGGTACCAAGTACTACCAACAAACAAGAAAATTTGCAATATTTTTCCTTAACCATCTGATCGTAACATTAATACCAGTCTTAATGAACCCTGTGTCACTTTCTTCCTGCAGGGTATCTGCCCCGAGCCCATCCATCTACGAATATATTCGCCAAATGTGCTGACCTTGACCCTAGTTGACCTTCCTGGCATCACAAAAGTTGCGATTGGAGACCAACCAGAAGACATCGAAGAGATCATAAGAGACATGTGTTTGAAGTACATCTGTAATCCTAATAGCATCATCCTGGCTGTATCAGCAGGAAACACAGACATGACAACATCTGAGTCAATCAAGCTGGCGAAGGAGGCCGACCCTGATGGTAACTTATCACTCAGCATTCAATGTAATTCTGTCGGCCAGCAGAACTAAGATTGTTTTGTTATTTTATGAGTATACTTGGAGCATGACGAACATAGGTATAGTTTTTCCAGATCAGTGTAGAATAATCGTGATTGCTAAATCTGAAATGAAAAGTTAGCTCAATTCAGTGTGTTATGTCTGGATCTGATGGTCAGAACTGCAACAATGCAGACTTCAGTACATTTCTTCAGTGCAGTGGATGGCTTTTTATTGTTGCAATGTCTGTGACCCTCTTTGTTTATGTAATCGGTGTAATATCACCAGATGTCGTTTGCTAAGCAATGTCTGTTCACCAGGTCGTAGGACATTGGCAGTGATCACCAAGCTGGATCTGATGGACCAAGGCACAGACGCCCTAGATGTCTTGTGTGGACGTATTGTCCCTGTCAAACTAGGCATCATTGGAGTTGTCTGTCGCAGTCAGGCTGACATCAACGCTAACAAGGTTCGTACTACTTCTACTAGCAAACTTGTGAATACTCACCTGTACAAGAGACACTTGTATGGAAGAGAGATGGACTATCAGCACATACTTGTGTCTTGAAAGAATCACTTCTCGGTCATTAACGTCTATTTTTGGAATTATGTTTCTGAAAAAAACTTCCTCTGTCACATGTTAACTTTCCTGTTAAAGAGATTATATGAGCCTCACCACAGTGATATTTGATTATTGTTTACTTGATACCAGGTACTGTGTACATCAATGCGCTCAACTGAATGTTACAATTATCTAGGGTAAAAATTGAAACTTCACACAAACTTTTGAAATGCAATGGTTAGAAAAAGTAAATTGAGAGAACCTGTGTTTGAATCATGTGGCTCAGTGGCTGTGTCAACCCTTAGGCAGGTTCATTCATTCTACTGCTGCTGTACCTGCCCACACATGCAGGTGGATCTTTGTGTTTGATAGTCTTTGTGCATTAATTGTAGCATGGCTGAATTCTATTGAACAAGTCTTCCAGTGAGTCAAGTGTAAAGTGCTTTGTGTAGTCCAAAGGACTGGATATTATAAAAACTTACCATTTTAATGCTCATTTCTTGTTTTCCGAATCTGATAGAAGCTTTGTTCATTTGTTTGATAAGATATAGCACATAGATATTGCTGAAATGTGCAGATTTCTTTTGCAGACAATTGAAGAGGCATTGAAAAGTGAGGGTTCATTTCTGCAGAAGAAGTATCCCACAATAGCTAACAGAAATGGCACCGGTTACCTGGCCCGGACACTCAACAGGGTGAGAGGCTGTGCACCAGCACTGGGATGATTGGACAGTGTCCATGTTGAGGGTGGGGTGTCGTAATGGGGTGTTGGGTGAACGTGTGGTCATAAGTATGATAATGTAGTCAGTGTTTGGGTGATAATATCTAGAATAGCAGGTCCTGTTTGGTGGCGTCAGTTGCTAATACTCATACAAAATGATTGCCAATTATGATCCACACCTTTGTGTTGAGTTTGAATCATAATAACTTCAATGTGTTTTACGTATATGGCAACAGATAGGCTTGGCTTCAAATTAAACAGAAAGAGCAGTTGAATGTGTAATTGTTTGTAATGTCTTTGTGCTTTTATTTATGAAATGTATTGAAATATTTACATTCCTATTCTCAAGACGTTAAAGCCATAGAGACCCGTGCAGCTGCAGTGTGAGGTGTCTATGTTTCAGTTACTCATGCACCACATCCGCGACTGTCTGCCAGAGCTGAAGACACGGGTCAATGTGATGGCTGCTCAGTTTCAACAACTGCTTAACTCATTCGGAGATGAAGTCAGTGATAAGGTGAGTGACTTGTGCTGCAGAATGGTGGGGTGTACCGCCCAGATGTAGTTCAGTATTTCAACCTTATGACTACAGTATACTTAAGTGATAGTGTCTGAGCTGAGTGGTTGCTGGGTGACAACTTGATCAAGAAATAACAAAAACTGAGCAGTTACCTGATAAGGTAATATCTGAGGGGTTGATTAAGTAATAAGGATAGGTCTGAGAGGTTATTATTTGATGAGGTAAAATGATAGTTCTGAGGGGTTATTTGATGAGGTAAAATGATTAAGTCTGAGGGGTTATTTGATGAGGTAAAATGATAGGTCTGAGGGGTTATTTGATGAGGTAAAATTATTGGTCTGAGGGGTTATTTGATGATGTAAAATTATAGTTCTGAGGGGTTATTTGATGAGGTAAAATTATAGTTCTGAGGGGTTATTTGATGAGGTAAAATGATAGTTCTGAACGATTATTTGATGAGGTAAAATGATAGTTCTGAGTGGTCATTTGATGAGGTAAAATGATAGGTCTGAGGGGTTATTTGATGAGGTAAAATGATTGGTCTGAGGGGTTATTTGATGAGGTAAAATGATAGTTGTGAACGATTATTTGATGAGGTAAAATGATAGGTCTGAGGGGTTATTTGATGAGGTAATAAGGATAGATCTGAGGGGGTATGTGATGAGGATAGGTCTGATGGGTCATTTAATGAGGTGATGAGGATAGGTCTGAGGGGTTATTTGATGAGGTGATGAGGATAGGTCTGAGGGGTTATTTGATGAGTTAATAAGGATAGCTCTGAGGGGTTATATGATGAGGTAATAAGGATAGCTCTGAGGGGTTATTTGATGAGGTTATAAGGATAGGTCTGGGGTTATTTTATGAGGTAATAAGGACAGCATTGAGGGGTTATTTTATGAGGTAATAAGGATAGGTCTGAGGGGTTATTTGATGAGGTAATAAGGATAGGTCTGAGGGGTTATCTGATGAGGTAATAAGGATAGGTCTGAGGGGTTATCTGATGAGGTAATAAGGATAGGCCTGAGGGGTTATCTGATGAGGTAATAAGGATAGGTCCGAGGGGTTATCTGATGAGGTAATAAGGATAGGTCTGAGGGGTTATCTGATGAGGTAATAAGGATATGTCTGGGGGGTTATCTGATGAGGTAATAAGGATAGGTCTGGGGGGTTATCTGATGAGGTAATAAGGATAGGTCTGGGGGGTTATTTGATGAGGTAATAAGGATAGGTCTGAGGGGTTATCTGATGAGGTAATAAGGATAGGTCTGGGGGTTATCTGATGAGGTAATAAGGATAGGTCTGAGGGGTTATCTGATGAGGTAATAAGGATAGGTCTGAGGGGTTATCTGATGAGGTAATAAGGATAGGTCTGAGGGGTTATCTGATGAGGTAATAAGGATAGGTCTGAGGGGTTATTTGATGAGGTAATAAGGATAGGTCTGAGGGGTTATCTGATGAGGTAATAAGGATAGGTCTGAGGGGTTATTTGATGAGGTAATAAGGATAGGTCTGAGGGGTTATTTGATGAGGTAATAAGGATAGGTCTGATGGGTTATTTGATGAGGTAATAAGGATAGGTCTGAGGGGTTATCTGATGAGGTAATAAGGATAGGTCTGAGGGGTTATTTGATGAGGTAATAAGGATAGGTCTGAGGGGTTATTTGATGAGGTAATAAGGATAGGTCTGAGGGGTTATCTGATGACGTGATACTATTAGAACTAAATGGTTATTTCATGACGTAATGATGTTAGAACTGAGTACTTGTGGTTGTGTGCATTCATGTGTATGTGTATTTACCAATGTAATGTAACCATTGTCAATTTGTCTTTCTGTGTTGCAGCCTCAGCTCCTGCTACAGATCATCACACGGTTTGCATCTGCCTACTGCTGTACCATAGAAGGCACATTCAAGAACATAGACACAAAGGAATTGTGAGTGCTCATTCATAGCAGGAGTAACATAGCTTATTAAAATATAGTTAAAATCCAATAAATACAGCTTATCATTTGGCATTCGTGAAAGTTTCTGGTACTTAATATTAAAAAAAATTGGCAAATTCACCGATTTGTAATCCCCAAATACCTGTGAAATTCCTTGTGATCACTCTGAGAGTTGGAGAATAGATCATGTCAACCATTACTTTCAGCAGTGTTTTTCAGCACCGTCACTCTGTTTCCATGACTATCGGAGGGAGTACTCGTGCATGTTTTGTGTTGACAGATGTGGAGGAGCCCGAATATGCTACATCTTCCACGAGACATTTGGTAGGACCCTGGCGACTGTTGATCCACTGGGTGGACTCACCCAGATGGATATCCTCACTGCTATCAGGAACGCCACGGTGGGTGGAGCTGTACCGCAGCAGTGCTTGGCACGTCAGCACCTCGTAGCTCCATTGAGGCATCTGTAGTACTGTTCAGAAAGAAAGCTTTACTGAGAAACCATTTAAGGCCACACTAGTAGCAGAATAGACAAAACATTACAAGCAACATTTTGCGATTTTTTGAGATTATTTTTAGTAGCAACTTTGTTCACATTTATCAAAGGCAAATTGTGTACAGGCTATTAATTTGGGTTTCAGCAGAGGTATGATAAGTAAATAAAATGTTTTTTAAATGTACAATTGTGTCCAAACTTCTGAGAAGGTCTTACTGAGTAAAGGTACATTTAACTATTTCAGTGTTACAGGCCACGTAGTTGTTGTTTTGCAACACCCCAGAACTAAACAAAATTAGCAGGACATCTCCACATTCATCACATTAGTTTAGTGTGAAGTAGTGTCACGACTGGTTGCAGAATAGTGTTTTTGTGTTGGCATTGACCTGTGATCTCCCTTGTATGGTCTATATGTCTGATATGTTGACTTGTGACCTCACATATAGAGTCTACGCTCTGCTGTCTTTGTATCTGTTGTGCTGACCTGTTACCACCATTTTAAGGTCCGTGCCCTGCCGTCTTTGTAGGGTAGGGTCTGTGCCCTACCCTCATGTATCTGGAGTATTGAGCTGTGACCTCTTATGTAGAGTCTGCACCCTGCCCTGTTTGCGTCTGGTATGTTGACTTGTGCCCTCCCTTCTAGGGTCCGCGCCCCGCCCTCTTTGTACCTGATGTGTCGTGACCTCTTATGTAGAGTCTGCTCCCTGCCCTGTTTGCATCTGTTATGTTGACTTGTGCCCTCCCTTGTAGGGTCCGCGCCCCGCCCTCTTTGTACCTGAGGTGTCATTTGAACTGCTGGTGAAGCGACAGATCCGGCGTCTGGAGGAGCCCAGTCTGCGCTGTGTGGAGCTTGTACATGAGGAGATGCAGCGCATCATACAGCACTGTGGCACACAGGTGGGACCACACCTCATCACATACCACAGTCCACACCTCAGACCACACAGCACAGTACACACCTCAGACCATATGGCACAGACCACATCTCAGACCGTATGGCACTGTCCACACCTCAGACCATATGGCACAGTCCACACAGCACTGTCCACACCTCAGACCATATGGCACAGTCCACACAGCACTGTCCACACCTCAGACCATATGGCACAGTCCACACCTCAGACCATATGGCACAGTCCACACCTCACTGTCCACACCTCAGACCATAAGGCACAGTCCACACAGCACTGTCCACACCTCAGACCATATGGCACAGTCCACACAGCACTGTCCACACCTCAGACCATATGGCACAGTCCACACCTCAGACCATATGGCACAGTCCACACCTCAGACCATATGGCACAGTCCACACCTCGGATCAATATCACACAATGCAGTGATCAATTAGGGATTAAATTAATGCCGCATTGCTGCATTGACATCATTATCTGCATGCCCAGAATGGGATCATAACAGGTCGAGTCTGGTCCCAAACATGACACAACTTCTGCAGACATTGTTAGGAATCATTTCATTAATTGTCACCAAAACAAAGCTAGTGTTAATGATCATTTGACAACTGCCATGAGACCATAAAGTTCCTTCACTGAATAGGATTACTCATGCGAAACATAAACGAGTGCCACGTTTGAGAGTGTTGCAGGAGACGCTGCTTCATGTAAACATCTGGGCTCTCTCTACAATAGAACATGTTTCATTGATATTCTGTATCATTATGTACACTAAAAACAGTATGCCCGCTCCCTTTAAATGTGTACCACTGGAATTATCTCAACAACTCTTTAAAATGTTCTAGAAATGTATATTGATCATGTTTGGCTTATTAAACATATATTGTTGCGTGATATAAACTATTTTTAATTGTAACTATACACTATAAGTTTTAAGCCACACACATCTGTCCACATCAGACCACACACAACACTCACCACAGTCCACATCAGACCAAACACACCACTCACTACAGTCCACACCTGTCCACATCAAACCACACACCTCTAACCACAGTCCACACCTGTCCACATCAGACCACACACCCATCTCACCACATTCCACACGTGTCCACACAAGCCTCTCACCACAGTCCACACCTGTCCACATCAGAGATCACACACACCTCTCACCACAGTCTACACCTGAGACTGACTACGGACCACATGTGAGACTGTGTGGTCAGTGGACTGTTCCAAGTGACCATTGCTTTATAATCGTTTCCAATCAGACACTTTTTCTTACAGCAAGAAATGTTGCGGTTTCCCAAGTTACATGAGAAAATTGTTGATGTGGTGACATCACTGCTACGGAGACGACTGCCTGTCACTAATCAAATGGTAGGACTCAAGAAGTTATGCCTTTTGTGCAACACTTGTCATAAATGCTAGAAATTTAAAATTACAGCTGTTCAAGCGTATGCAAATTATGTAAATGTGGGGTTGGTCTCATTTGATTTAATTAATTGTATGATTAAGTCATGTTAGAAAATAGAAGTAAGAATAGCATGAATAAGTATTATTTGTTTCTGCACATTCTTCGATAACAATCTTAACATATGCATGTGCTAAATAACTATATTCATTACCTTAGAATCAAGATTTAGTGACGTTTTAACCAAACATTGTGTACAATTACATTACAATTATTATAATGCAACTATTTTCATGAAATAATTTATGATTAAGTATTGCTGCAGCACTAATATATATATATATATATATATATATATATATATATATATATATATATTATTTAGAACCACACTAATTATAGTTTACTTACATTAGTATTCCAGCACCCATCAGTAGCATTCTTTAGGGACTGTTTCATTCATTCTTACTTGATGAAAACTTACCAGTGCTTACTGCATACCATATTTCACTGATGTGATGTTTGCACTGGCACTGATCTGAAGGTTGTATAACCCTGGCCCCTGGGTTTGATTGTGTATAAATAAAGTGTATTATTAGGTGGAGAACTTAGTGGCAATAGAGCTGGCATACATCAACACAAAGTGTATTATTAGGTGGAGAACTTAGTGGCAATAGAGCTGGCATACATCAACACGAAGTGACCCAGACTTCACTGAGGCATCCTACATCCACAAGTCATTGACAGAAGGCATTGAGCAGGACAAAAAAGCTGAGGTGGTGACTTGTGTATCAACACAAAGTGTATTATTAGGTGGAGAACTTAGTGGCAATAGAGCTGGCATACATCAACACAAAGTGTATTATTAGGTGGAGAACTTAGTGGCAATAGAGCTGGCATACATCAACACGAAGCACCCAGACTTCACTGAGGCATCCTACATCCACAAGTCATTGACAGAAGGCATTGAGCAGGACAAGAGAAAGCTGCAGGTGGTGAAGCCAGCACCAGCACCAACACCAGCCCGCCAAGCCGTACCAGATGAAAGGGTCAGTACCTGCATGATACAGATTCCTATGAAACGTGCTCATTTTGTGTGTTTGACTTGATGTGTGATCACATCCGTGGTTTTAAACCATGGGCAAGTTCAATCATTACACCAGTGTACTTGGCTATAGACAGTAATGAACAGGTATTTACAGGCTATATGCTGCAGGCTGCGCTATATAAGAAATCTGTTTTCTCCAGACACCTGTAGTTGTATTTGATGTGGGTATAGTTGTATTTGGTGTACTTTAATGACCAAGTATCAGCTAAATATAGTCTTCAGTCTGCAGTAGTCTTCAAACGTACCTGAAAGTAGCATTTAATTGTTTGCAAGTTTCTCTTATTGTCATAAGAGCCTTATGATGGCTACATAGTGGCACTGGCAGTATGACTGACTGATGGTGTGTTCTGCAGCCAAGGTCTGTCATCCTGCCTGAGAATGGTGGGCCGTGGAAGCTGTCTGACTGGGTGAAGGGAAGCAAGGCTGAGCCGCGGGATCACCTCAGGTCATCACAGTCCACCGGTCGCCTTGGCAGTGCTCCCACCAGTGTCCTCAGTTCTCCTGCTCACAACACCATTGAGCCGTCATCTCCATCCCAAGGCCTCAATCTGCTCGACGTCGTTGTAAGTCACCTCACATATGTGTATACATCTCGCTGCTTTGTTTTCTTATTTAATAATACTGATATACATATTTCCACATCATATCTGGTGAATGTTTGAGACTAGAAATGATGCACTGCTGGACTTTCTCATGTTCTTCTGTGAGGTCTTATCCATCAAGTCTGTGTTTCTGTGTCATATCCTTTGGAAACATACTTGTAATGTATGCTCTTATTTCAAAAACATTGCCATTGTCCAAGATATGTAACATTAACAAATTAATTAGTACCACACTGTTTGATCTTTGCAGCAGTTGATGATTACACAGAGCGTGTTATAATTTACAACTGACACCAATCAGGACAGGAATCCATTTGTGCTAGTAACTAAGCTTTATTACTTAAAAGTTCAGAATTGGCAGTTGCATTTTCTTCTGACAGTTGTTTTCTCTGTGGAGCTGTTTACTTGGCAGGTGATATTGTGAGTGTTTGTCCTGAGAAGTCTGTGTGTTTGCAGCCATCCGTGCCCTACACCAGGCGACTGTCAGTGCGAGAACAACTGGACTGCGATGTCATTGGTGAGTGACTGTCACCTACCTACATGAAGTCTGTCGACATAACTCAGCTGTTGCGCCAGCTGTTAAAATTGAGCACATAAAATTTGTATTTATATAACTACTTTTATTCTTTTTGTGTCTTGAAGAAAAGTCCATCATGTCTGACACCATTTGTCAAAACCTGCTACATTGCTCTATAAAATACAAAAAACATTTTAACTGCCCACCACAAGATGATGCCTTATTCTGAATTCACTGTGTGTGTGGGGGGGGGGGTGCGTGCGTGCGTGCATGCGTGCGTGTGTATTGCAGCATCACCACACGGATGGCTGCCAGTTTACAGATCTGCGTGACCAGAGTGATGTAGATCACTATCCATCAGTTGCTATGGTTCAGTACAATCCCTCCGATTCATTCACTAGATGTTCCGGTATAATCCCTCTGATTCACTCACCAGGTGTCGCGGTGTTTCAATAAAATCCCTCTAATTAATTCACCAGGTGTTACTGTGTTTCATTACAATCCTTCGAAGTCACTCACCAGGTGTCACTGTGTTTCAGAGCGACTTATTAGGTCATACTTCCTCATCATTCAGAAGAACATCCAGGACTCGGTGCCGAAGGCGATCATGCACTTCTTGGTGAACTATGTGAAGGACAACCTGCAGAGTGAATTAGTGAGTTGTCTCTATAAGACTGACGGCATAGACAAGATGCTCGAGGAATCAGAACACATTTCAACACGACGCAGGGAGGCTTCAGAAATGCTCCAGGTCAGTCTCTACATCACTTGTTATCTCTTGCTGTCACAGAAATACTCACATTGTTAGGTACTATAGGTGCTACACCTCAGCTGGGATGGTATGTTAATATTTCCTCTTAGACATTATACATCTCGGGTGCCAAACTTACAGGGAAATAGTCCATGATCCAATTCATTTGTTTTCTTCAAAATTTGACATTGTTTATGTTCTTGTTTCTGGTCTATGACGGTCTTGTACTAAATCTGTGTGCACTGTTTGTAGGCACTTCAGAACGCAAGTCATAACATCAGTTAAATCTGTGTGCACTGTTTGTAGGCACTTCAGAACGCAAGTCACAACATCAGTTAAATGTGTGTGCACTGTTTGTAGGCACTTCAGAACGCAAGTCACAACATCAGTTAAATGTGTGTGCACTGTTTGTAGGCACTTCAGAACGCAAGTCACAACATCAGTTAAATGTGTGTGCACTGTTTGTAGGCACTTCAGAATGCAAGTCACATCACCAGTTATATCTGTGTGCACTGTTTGTAGGCACTTCAGAATGCAAGTCACATCATCAGTTATATCTGTGTGCACTGTTTGTA
This sequence comes from Ridgeia piscesae, assembly GCA_025642075.2. Classification (NCBI taxonomy): domain Eukaryota; kingdom Metazoa; phylum Annelida; class Polychaeta; order Sabellida; family Siboglinidae; genus Ridgeia; species Ridgeia piscesae. Next base: position 222,337 of record JAODUO010000640.1, read on the forward strand.
GGCACTTCAGAACACAAGTCACATCATCAGTTATATCTGTGTGCACTGTTTGTAGGCACTTCAGAACACAAGTCACATCATCAGTTATATCTGTGTGCACTGTTTGTAGGCACTTCAGAACGCAAGTCACATCACCAGTTATATCTGTGTGCACTGTTTGTAGGCACTTCAGAACGCAAGTCACATCATCAGTTATATCTGTGTGCACTGTTTGTAGGCACTTCAGAACACAAGTCACATCACCAGTTATATCTGTGTGCACTGTTTGTAGGCACTTCAGAACGCAAGTCACATCATCAGTTATATCTGTGTGCACTGTTTGTAGGCACTTCAGAACGCAAGTCACATCATCAGTTATATCTGTGTGCACTGTTTGTAGGCACTTCAGAACGCAAGTCACATCATCAGTTATATCTGTGTGCACTGTTTGTAGGCACTTCAGAACGCAAGTCACATCATCAGTTATATCTGTGTGCACTGTTTGTAGGCACTTCAGAACGCAAGTCACATCATCAGTTATATCTGTGTGCACTGTTTGTAGGCACTTCAGAACGCAAGTCACATCACCAGTTATATCTGTGTGCACTGTTTGTAGGCACTTCAGAACGCAAGTCACATCATCAGTTATATCTGTGTGCACTGTTTGTAGGCACTTCAGAACACAAGTCACATCATCAGTTATATCTGTGTGCACTGTTTGTAGGCACTTCAGAACGCAAGTCACATCACCAGTTATATCTGTGTGCACTGTTTGTAGGCACTTCAGAACGCAAGTCACATCACCAGTTATATCTGTGTGCACTGTTTGTAGGCACTTCAGAACGCAAGTCACATCACCAGTTATATCTGTGTGCACTGTTTGTAGGCACTTCAGAACGCAAGTCACATCACCAGTTATATCTGTGTGCACTGTTTGTAGGCACTTCAGAACGCAAGTCACATCACCAGTTATATCTGTGTGCACTGTTTGTAGGCACTTCAGAACGCAAGTCACATCATCAGTTATATCTGTGTGCACTGTTTGTAGGCACTTCAGAACGCAAGTCACATCACCAGTTATATCTGTGTGCACTGTTTGTAGGCACTTCAGAACGCAAGTCACATCACCAGTTATATCTGTGTGCACTGTTTGTAGGCACTTCAGAACGCAAGTCACATCATCAGTTATATCTGTGTGCACTGTTTGTAGGCACTTCAGAACGCAAGTCACATCATCAGTTATATCTGTGGGCACTGTTTGTAGGCACTTCAGAACGCAAGTCACATCATCAGTTATATCTGTGGGCACTGTTTGTAGGCACTTCAGAACGCAAGTCACATCATCAGTTATATCTGTGTGCACTGTTTGTAGGCACTTCAGAACGCAAGTCACATCATCAGTTATATCTGTGGGCACTGTTTGTAGGCACTTCAGAACGCAAGTCACATCATCAGTTATATCTGTGTGCACTGTTTGTAGGCACTTCAGAACGCAAGTCACATCATCAGTTATATCTGTGTGCACTGTTTGTAGGCACTTCAGAACACAAGTCACATCATCAGTTATATCTGTGTGCACTGTTTGTAGGCACTTCAGAACACAAGTCACATCACCAGTTATATCTGTGTGCACTGTTTGTAGGCACTTCAGAACACAAGTCACATCATCAGTTATATCTGTGTGCACTGTTTGTAGGCACTTCAGAACGCAAGTCACATCATCAGTTATATCTGTGTGCACTGTTTGTAGGCACTTCAGAACGCAAGTCACATCATCAGTTATATCTGTGTGCACTGTTTGTAGGCACTTCAGAACGCAAGTCACATCATCAGTTATATCTGTGTGCACTGTTTGTAGGCACTTCAGAACGCAAGTCACATCATCAGTTATATCTGTGTGCACTGTTTGTAGGCACTTCAGAACACAAGTCACATCATCAGTTATATCTGTGTGCACTGTTTGTAGGCACTTCAGAACACAAGTCACATCACCAGTTATATCTGTGTGCACTGTTTGTAGGCACTTCAGAACACAAGTCACATCATCAGTTATATCTGTGTGCACTGTTTGTAGGCACTTCAGAACGCAAGTCACATCATCAGTTATATCTGTGGGCACTGTTTGTAGGCACTTCAGAACACAAGTCACATCATCAGTTATATCTGTGTGCACTGTTTGTAGGCACTTCAGAACGCAAGTCACATCATCAGTTATATCTGTGTGCACTGTTTGTAGGCACTTCAGAACGCAAGTCACATCATCAGTTATATCTGTGTGCACTGTTTGTAGGCACTTCAGAACGCAAGTCACATCATCAGTTATATCTGTGTGCACTGTTTGTAGGCACTTCAGAACACAAGTCACATCATCAGTTATATCTGTGTGCACTGTTTGTAGGCACTTCAGAACACAAGTCACATCACCAGTTATATCTGTGTGCACTGTTTGTAGGCACTTCAGAACACAAGTCACATCATCAGTTATATCTGTGTGCACTGTTTGTAGGCACTTCAGAACGCAAGTCACATCATCAGTTATATCTGTGGGCACTGTTTGTAGGCACTTCAGAACACAAGTCACATCATCAGTTATATCTGTGTGCACTGTTTGTAGGCACTTCAGAACGCAAGTCACATCATCAGTTATATCTGTGGGCACTGTTTGTAGGCACTTCAGAACGCAAGTCACATCATCAGTTATATCTGTGTGCACTGTTTGTAGGCACTTCAGAACACAAGTCACATCATCAGTTATATCTGTGGGCACTGTTTGTAGGCACTTCAGAACGCAAGTCACATCATCAGTTATATCTGTGTGCACTGTTTGTAGGCACTTCAGAACACAAGTCACATCATCAGTTATATCTGTGTGCACTGTTTGTAGGCACTTCAGAACGCAAGTCACATCATCAGTTATATCTGTGTGCACTGTTTGTAGGCACTTCAGAACGCAAGTCACATCATCAGTTATATCTGTGTGCACTGTTTGTAGGCACTTCAGAACGCAAGTCACATCATCAGTTATATCTGTGGGCACTGTTTGTAGGCACTTCAGAACACAAGTCACATCATCAGTTATATCTGTGTGCACTGTTTGTAGGCACTTCAGAACACAAGTCACATCATCAGTTATATCTGTGTGCACTGTTTGTAGGCACTTCAGAACGCAAGTCACATCATCAGTTATATCTGTGTGCACTGTTTGTAGGCACTTCAGAACGCAAGTCACATCATCAGTTATATCTGTGTGCACTGTTTGTAGGCACTTCAGAACGCAAGTCACATCATCAGTTATATCTGTGTGCACTGTTTGTAGGCACTTCAGAACACAAGTCACATCATCAGTTATATCTGTGTGCACTGTTTGTAGGCACTTCAGAACACAAGTCACATCACCAGTTATATCTGTGTGCACTGTTTGTAGGCACTTCAGAACACAAGTCACATCATCAGTTATATCTGTGTGCACTGTTTGTAGGCACTTCAGAACGCAAGTCACATCATCAGTTATATCTGTGGGCACTGTTTGTAGGCACTTCAGAACACAAGTCACATCATCAGTTATATCTGTGTGCACTGTTTGTAGGCACTTCAGAACGCAAGTCACATCATCAGTTATATCTGTGGGCACTGTTTGTAGGCACTTCAGAACGCAAGTCACATCATCAGTTATATCTGTGTGCACTGTTTGTAGGCACTTCAGAACACAAGTCACATCATCAGTTATATCTGTGGGCACTGTTTGTAGGCACTTCAGAACGCAAGTCACATCATCAGTTATATCTGTGTGCACTGTTTGTAGGCACTTCAGAACACAAGTCACATCATCAGTTATATCTGTGTGCACTGTTTGTAGGCACTTCAGAACGCAAGTCACATCATCAGTTATATCTGTGTGCACTGTTTGTAGGCACTTCAGAACGCAAGTCACATCATCAGTTATATCTGTGTGCACTGTTTGTAGGCACTTCAGAACGCAAGTCACATCATCAGTTATATCTGTGGGCACTGTTTGTAGGCACTTCAGAACGCAAGTCACATCATCAGTTATATCTGTGGGCACTGTTTGTAGGCACTTCAGAACACAAGTCACATCACCAGTTATATCTGTGGGCACTGTTTGTAGGCACTTCAGAACGCAAGTCACATCATCAGTTATATCTGTGTGCACTGTTTGTAGGCACTTCAGAACGCAAGTCACATCATCAGTGAGATCAGAGAAACACACATGTGGTAGTGCACTGGTGCTCACACACATTGGGAAAGTACACACCTGCAGGACTGCACTGGTGCTCACACTTACTGGCCAACTACACAACTGTAGTAGTGCGTTGGTGCTCACAAAGAGTTGGTAACATTGCATTGCAACTTAGATACAACTCAGGATGATGTATCACTGTCGTGGCTGAGTGCAGGTCCTTCCTGTATTGCAACCATGACATTGCTCTGATTGCTGCTATCAATCACATATTTGACGTGTGTCAATTCTTTGGAGTGTTTGCAGTGACAGTGTGTGTAGGACATTAGACAAGATGTGACTGACAGACTAAAGTAGTTTCAGTGTTGCAACAAATACAGAATCACACATTTTGGTGCATTTAGCACCTTTTTGGCAGTCTGCTCTATCTCGAAAGATCATGACAATGAAACATGTTACAACAGTGCATTTATTGTTGAAAGAGAGGGTGATGTGTCTTACACATTCTTCCACCTGCAGTGTGTACGAGTCTGTGTGTTTTATGTGTGTGCATATGTACTCATGTATGTAAAATTTTGTGTTGTATAAAATATGAAAGTTTTCTGCTATTTAGAAGAAAAAAATGCACTACATGTGGAATTTCACCATGACACATTGTTTCCGGTGGTATGTAGCCAGCTCTATAAGCAAGAACAGTATGAAATTCAAGATGCAATTCTATTTAATATGATTTAATGGTATGTATGACAGATTGAGACTGTGATAAACCCCAGATAAAATCCTGTGGATGTGCAAAGATTTTGGGGATAGACTAGTATGTAAGTGAGAAAACATTTGGCAAGCACTGTACACAATTCTGTGGGAAGGAATTATACAGGATGCTGTTGGAAGTTCCAGTTTGCTGTTACATAAATTCCAGTTATGTTCCAGTGCTGTGTTTTTACACAGCTTTCTAGTTAGGAATTGACAGTTGACATGATTATATAAACATTTAATTTGTTTGTCTTTGGCATGACAACATAAACAGTAGTAAATATAAAAAGTAATTTGGATGTTCTTTTTGTAATTAGACAATGTGTATTTGTCACATTGTATTAGAACAAAAATGTATACGTTTTGTGCAGCTTTCAAACTGTTACTGTTGCAAACGTGTTGATCTAGACCATCTTGACAATTGATGTACTAGGTATTCCAACTTTTTTATTTGGAATGGGTGCTTGTTTACCTGCATTTATTTACAAGGTGTTTTGACAAAAACCTTAAAAATGTTATGAAATTCACATCCCACAAAGTTAATTGGGTAGCTTACCTGCTTTAGTTTTAAACTAAGGTGTACTTAATGAAACATCAAATGTGATTTTGACAGCTGAGCTGCTGAAAATGAACGAAATGTAAGCCAGGCATGGGGTTGTATGCATTCTCTGACAGCTACGATAAACGATAGCTACGTACGTAGATAACTACTGAAGTGAATATTCAATGGCAATTTCAACCACATTGTACCTTATAGAGTGCACAGCTATATTAGGTGTGGCTCACTATGGATGTGCTAGCTATAGGAAAGCTGAGAACTGTTGTCATCAAGTAACTTAACAGTGCTTCAGTTAGAGCTCCTTACACTGTGAGTCTTCTGTGAGAATATTTGTTCTTGTGTCAAAGTGTAACTGTGAGGAAATTTATTCCTTCTTCTATCAGTGCTAAGTGCTATACAGTGTATGTGATTGTTGACAGGTGACTGTCATGATGCTTATGCAAGAGTGCTGGAATGGAGAAGTTTCATTTTTTGACTGTATAGTGAATTATTAAGCGTTAATTGTATTTCTGATTACGCAGCATCACTGCAGTAGTGAAAGTGATTAAATGAACTCAATTTGTACCTTGCTAGGCTAAACCAGTGTTACATGTGAGCCTCCACTGACTGGAGAGGACAGGTTACTTGTGAGCCTCCACCGACTGGAGAGGACAGGTTACTTGTGAGCCTCCACTGAGAGGACAGGTTACCATGGTTTCTCTTTTGATCTGCTTTAACATTTGTACTTCTCATCTGGTATTTAGCATAAATTAGCATAATTCCCACATTGGGAGATTCTGACACTGTTTCTGTGATGTATACTGTGATTTGCAGTAGTTATTCACCTACCTCTCACTGTGCTATTACATACTAGGGGAAAATGGGATATTGCAGAGGTTCTATTTCGTTCCATGCTTTCTCATTAGGCAACTAATTATTGGGTTGCTGCTGTAAATCCCACATAAAGATGTAGTCTCCACAAATTACTATTGATGATAGAAAAACTCTACCATGGTAGCGAATGTATCAACAAACTAGTGAATTTGAAATATTTAGTGATATTCACACAGGAACACATAAGCATAATGAAAGAATTCCTACCCTATCAATGATCATTTGTGGACTACTTTTGTAGTTACGGACACTTGATGTAAGCGATATTAAGTTAATTGCTGTAAATGTGAAGTATGTAATAAAACTGACTGATATATCAGATGTTGTGTTGTATGTAACAAATTGGAACATTGTTTATTGACTCAGATTGAATAACCCTATTGTTTTGATGCGCCTTTGTCATTGTCTGGTTTGCAACGATTTAGCCACATTATAAATTATACAGACCGAGTGGAACACATGAATCAAAACATGCAAATTTTTTTAATTTATGTAGAAACATTTGCAAAGTATACCGATGTTCAAAATCTGTAACACTTCTTTTATTCCACTTATGTAAATGAATGGTAAAAAGGATATATTTTGGCGAAATAGTTACAAAATAATCATTGCGAGACGAAGTCACACGAACAAATTTCCATTTTGCAAGTTGAAATGGTAAAGCGGTGGTGGTAATAATTAAATGATTTAACAAACAAGATTGCCATCCGAGAATGTATATTACGCCTTTCTGAGGTATTTGTTGATGTTTTTAAACACACCATAGGGACCATTACGCAATGGTCAATGAGTATTTTGTATAAGTAATTTTTCAAAATGTTCATTCACTCCATTTTACATCACACACACACACGCACACACACACACACACACACACACACACACACACACACACACACACACACACACACTACAGGTGTAGTTAAGGGGCTAAAAAGTGCTGCCACCTCACGAGGGCTGGTTAAACCTAGCCGACTAAAACGTGCTGCCATCTCACGGCGTCTGGGTAACTGACGCTAGGTATTATCGCCCGGCTGTGTTCTTGGATGTTAGGCGGTGTTATTATCAATTTTGAAAGAAGTGTAAGTGTGTCAGTCTAGAGTTTCCACCTGTTACACGGTTTAATACATAGAGTCGAATGATTGATTGACAGAATTATAAAACGTTACAGCCGAACTCGAGGACAAGACTGCAAAAGTACGGCCGGGTGATGGTGTGGACTCCTGCCCTAGTCATAGAGCAAGTAGTAGTAGTAGTAGTAGTAGTAATAGTAAGTAGTAGTAGTTAGTAGTAGTAGTAGTATTTATTATCAACCCGCAACCGGCGTTTATAATTTTTGGCAATTTATTTCATCCCGCGTTGTCTTTTTGTTTTGGAAAGATTCTTTGAGCAATTACTATCCAGGGCTGGGGTCAATTCCATTCTTTCAATTGCAATTCCTTTTATTCAATTCCAATTCAATCAATTCCAATTCAATTTATTCCAATTCCATCTATAATCGTTCAATTCCAGTTCCTGCTCCAATTCACATAACAAATGTTATCCATAACATTATATGAGGAATGTATATATATATACAGGGGGGTGGTGATACAGCGTGTTATATTTAACTTATGTATTGATGTATATTTATATAAAAAATTATATAATCATTATACATGTGATCAGCAGAACCAAAAGAATGTATTCATTCCCATACCCTCCAGCTGGGGAGATGCTTCAACTGGGGAGCACTCCTACTCCCCATCAGCTAAAATCTTCTTATATTGCGTAACAGTTGCATATAGAGCCCTTTTTATGATGCAGGGCTTCGATTTCCTGTTCATTCAAATTGATCTCCCTTGAGTCCTTGACCAATCACTTTTTATAGGTGTGGGTGTTATATACTATAGACCTATATATGCATCAGGCAAACAAAAGATTCTATCCAACCAAGCAGTCATATAAATTAGCAATAAAAAAAGATTATAAAATCTATTATATTTTGGAATGATTAAATTTAAATCAAATGATTTAAATCAAACAACCCTGACAGCAATACTCCCAACTGTCTGTAAAATATCCTTTGAAGCATCACAAACATATCAGATGCTCAATTCAGTTTTATTCAAAAAGCCTTGTAGTTTGCTGAATTCAATTCAAAATCTTTCCATTCCAGTTCAGTTAAAAATCTTTCAATTCCAATTCTGATTCAATTCAAAATCTTTGTTCCAATTCCAATTCATTTCAAAATCTTTCAATTCAAATTCTGATTCAATTCAAAATCTTTCAGTTCCAAATCCAATTCTGATTCAATTCAAAATCTTTCAGTTCCAATTCCAATTCAATTTATTGTGTTCCAAATCTTTCAATTCCTGCTCCAATTTCGGATTTGAATTGAATTGATCAATTCCAATTCTTTTTGAATTGCCCCCACCCTGGTCCAATCTATCTGGTGTCTTCAACTCCATGCCAGGGCAGGTGAAATGTGAGTGGTAAATGACAAAATGTGGGTATACTGGCAAGGGCAGTGGGATCTACTGTTATTAATCCACTCCTGCCAAATATACTGATTTCGTAGACACATTTGTAGTGCTGTGCTACGGCTACGTAGAATTTGCTGTAAAAATCATGCATCATTGACAATGTTCTATCTATGGCTATGCCAATAATTTTAATGCAAAAGTGTTAAAATGACCAAGCATGCCTCAACCACTAAGCTGTCATCGTCATCACAATCCTAATAAGAGGACTCAGCTTTCAAAAACAAACAAGGATTGTACCAATGAGTGCATGTATGTAAAATTACAAACTGACATTGCAGAGATTCTGGTTGTAGACCTGCAGAGATGCAAATACAGAAGAGAAAAAATGAGACAACTGTGACTAGGTAATTTTCTACATCAGCTGACCACAGCGTAAGACTCACAACAAGAAGTTGGAACAATGTCTTTCCCCCATTCCCACAAAACTGTCATAGTCCTGGACCGCAGTCCACACTTCCTCCGCAGCAGTAAGCAGAATGTAGAGTTTGACGTGTTCACCAAGTCTCGGGTGCCTGGCATCATCCCCCTTGCTCCCATCGTCAAGTCACTGTGGACATGCAATGTGGAGGCAGCGATCGAGTACTGCCGCATTGTCTATGACATCTACCCACAGAATAAACTTGTGAGTACTCACCACCTACCAGTCATACATATGTATTTTAAACGTGTATTTTGTAGAGCTGAATAACCTGAACATGTTGATTATTACCAATGTCTAACTATTATTACAGACTTCCTGATTACATTCCAATCTTACTTTTTAGTAACATGGTGGTATACTTGAATGATAATAATATTTGTATATGAAGCTAACAGAGTCATACATTGCTAGGACAAACAATTGTATTTGTAACTTGCTGTAATTGAGACCAGATAATCTGTTGTCATCAAAGCAAATTATGAAATCTGGTATTTAATATTACACATGTTTTATAATTCAAATGTCTGCATTACAGATTCAGCTTGTGTTGAGTGACACAGTAGCAACAACAGTGAACAGTTGGGAGCAACAGGAACAGAATATACAAAAGGTGTGTGTTTGTGTAACAGTGTGCCACTAAGGTGGACTCAAGGTTTGGCATAATACAAATAATTCTCAAATAATCATCATAATATTGAAAACAGCACACATAGCTGTGTCAGTAGCCTCAGTACTTTAAGGTGCCACCATATACAGAATGGTTACACCACAAATTATGATTACTGTAACAAATTGAGTGTAGAAATGACTGCATTCAAATACTGTTAATTATCAATACCTTTATCAAAAATCATTTATTCAAATGAATCAGGCAAACACGTTAATGTTTCCAATTTTTTTTTCAAAGACAAAGAAATATTCCTTCTATTGGTTGTTGCACAAGCTTGGGTAAACTGATTTTCTCTTCATGTGCAATACTTATTGCTTAGCAACTCACCTTTGAATAGTTAACAGCAAAGCTTTTTCATGAGATATATATATATATATATATATATATAAACATTAGTATTCTAAACTGTATCAAGTGGACACACTTCAAAATGTGTGCTACATAAATCATTGGAGCTGTGGTCGTAGTATTGTGCTTGGTGCATAAGCCATAATACCTTCTTTTGTGAAGCGATTAAACTGTGTAAATTAGTTGAGTACATATTTCCACACAAAACAATAAATATGGCAAAACTTGAGTGGAATATACTTGTAGTAGGTATATATTATAGCAGCTAAGTAGTTTGCTGCATCTACACACGACACCAACACTTATTGAGAGTTCAGATTATATTCATCTAAAATGGTATTTCCAATTTAACGGATCATCAATAAGCACTCCTAGACATTTTTGCATGTACCCACGGTATCTGGGTACTTTTGATATCTGTGTAATTTTGATATTTATATTAGATAGTTGTGCTTGACCAGAGAAAAACGTAGTCCATTTTTGCTGTGTTCGACGACAGTTTGTCAATGAACAAGAATTGCAATATACATGTGATTTATGTAGTTCATTGCATACACTATTTTCAAGCAGTCTTTTTGTCTTGCTGAATGGAAGATGTTCATGTCAACTGAAAACTAAATAAATGTTATCAGTTTAGAAACATTACACATGTCATTCATATAAAGCTTGGAAGCACTGGACACCACATGTTGTTCTGAATGAGTGTGTACATTGAATGAGTGTGTACATGATGAGTGTGTACATTGAATGAGTGTGTACATTGAATGAGTGTACATTGAATGAGTGTGTACATTGAATGAGTGTGTACATTGAATGAGTGTGTACATTGAATGAGTGTGTACATTGAATGAGTGTGTACATTGAATGAATTTCAGTGAGTGTGACATTGCCATCAGTGTTTGCAAATGATTCACCCTTAGCTAAGTGTACAAACCATGATGTGTACAAATTTAGGACTTGAATGCTGTTACATAATGAGTTTCTGAAAACTGTTAATTGAATGAGTGTGTACATTGAATGAGTGTGTACATTTATGAGTGTGTACATTGAATGAGTGTGTACATGATGAGTGTGTACATTGAATGAGTGTGTACATTGAATGAGTGTGTACATTGAATGAGTGTGTACATTGAATGATGTGTACATGATGAGGGGTACATTGAATGAGTGTGTACATTGAATGAGTGTGTACATTGAATGAGTGTGTACATTGAATGAGGTACATTGAATGAGGTACATTGAATGAGATGTGTACATTGAATGAGTGTGTACATTTAAAGAGTGTGTACATTGAATGAGTGTGTACATTGAATGAGTGTGTACATTGAATGAGTGTGTACATTGAATGAGTGTGTACATTTAATGAGTGTGTACATTGAATGAGTGTGTACATTGAATGAGTGTGTACATTGAATGAGTGTGTACATTGAATGAGTGTGTACATTGAATGAGTGTGTACATTGAATGAGTGTGTACATTGAATGAGTGTGTACATTGAATGAGTGTGTACATGATGAGTGTGTACATTGAATGAGTGTGTACATTGAATGAGTGTGTACATTGATGAGTGTGTACATTGAATGAGTGTGTACATTGAATGAGTGTGTACATTGAATGAGTGTGTACATTGAATGAGTGTGTACATTGAATGAGTGTGTACATGATGAGTGTGTACATGATGAGTGTGTACATTGAATGAGTGTGTACATTGAATGAGTGTGTACATTGAATGAGTGTGTACATTGAATGAGTGTGTACATTGAATGAGTGTGTACATTGAATGAGTGTGTACATGATGAGTGTGTACATTGAATGATGTGTACATGATGAGTGTGTACATTGAATGAGTGTGTACATTGAATGAGTGTGTACATTTGATGTGAAATGAGTGTGTACATGAATGAGTGTGTACATTGAATGAGTGTGTACATGAATGAGTGTGTACATTGAATGAGTGTGTACATTGAATGAGTGTGTACATTGAATGAGTGTGTACATTGAATGAGTGTGTACATTGAATGAGTGTGTACATTGAATGAGTGTGTACATGATGAGTGTGTACATTGAATGAGTGTGTACATGATGAGTGTGTACATTGAATGAGTGTGTACATTGAATGAGTGTGTACATTGAATGAGTGTGTACATTGAATGAGTGTGTACATTGAATGAGTGTGTACATTGAATGAGTGTGTACATTGAATGAGTGTGTACATGATGAGTGTGTACATTGAATGAGTGTGTACATTGAATGAGTGTGTACATTTAAAGAGTGTGTACATTGAATGAGTGTGTACATTGAATGAGTGTGTACATTGAATGAGTGTGTACATTGAATGAGTGTGTACATTGAATGAGTGTGTACATTGAATGAGTGTGTACATTGAATGAGTGTGTACATTGAATGAGTGTGTACATTGAATGAGTGTGTACATTGAATGAGTGTGTACATTGAATGAGTGTGTACATTGAATGAGTGTGTACATTGAATGAGTGTGTACATTGAATGAGTGTGTACATTGAATGAGTGTGTACATTGAATGAGTGTGTACATTGAATGAGTGTGTACATTGAATGAGTGTGTACATTGAATGAGTGTGTACATTGAATGAGTGTGTACATGATGAGTGTGTACATTGAATGTGTGTACATTGAATGAGTGTGTACATTGAATGAGTGTGTACATTGAATGAGTGTGTACATTGAATGAGTGTGTACATTGAATGAGTGTGTACAAATTGAATTTCAGTGAGTGTACATGTGAATATGAGTGTGTACATTGAATGAGTGTGTACATTGAATGAGTGTGTACATTGAATGAGTGTGTACATTGAATGAGTGTGTACATTGAATGAGTGTGTACATGATGAGTGTGTACATTTAATGAGTGTGTACATTGAATGAGTGTGTACATTGAATGAGTATGTACATTGAATGAGTGTGTACATTGAATGAGTGTGTACATGATGAGTGTGTACATTGAATGAGTCTGCCATCCCTTGATCTGTCCCCTGCCCCAGTTGATGCTGACGCTGGCGAGACAAGGGCCTCCCTCTCAGGCCAGTGCACGGTCGGATGAGAACAACATCATATACGGCTTGACAGAGGCAGTAGAACTGCTATGTCAGCCGACTTCGACACAACACGCCCGACGCACGACTCTGTCCGACTCACCACTGTCTGTGGCTAACCGCGGTCGTATTATCTGCCTCACAAGTCTAAAGGTAACACTGCGGATTCATGTGTTTTGCTTATATATATATATATATATATATATATATATATATATATATATATATATATATATATATATATTATATTTTTATATTTATAATATATATATATATATTTTTTAATATATATATATATATATATGTATAAATCAAAATAATATATATATTATATGTTTTTATCTGATTAGACAAAGCAACATTATCCTGTTTATCGTGGTAATAATTTTTGTTAATGACCACTACCATGTTTTACATATAATACATCTGATTACTTCATTTCTTTTGATGACTGTCACAATCACTGCACTGACTACAGCATTGTCCCCCAGATGTGACACTGTTTCACAGATGGGACACTGTTTCACAGATGGGACACTGTTTCACAGATGGGACACTGTTTCACAGATGGGACACTGTTTCACAGATGTGAAACTGTTTCACAGATGTGACACTGTTTCACAGATGTGAAATTGTTTCACAGATGTGACCACTGTTTCCCAGATGCGAATTTTCACAGATGTGACATTGTTGCATTGATCTGACACATCCATCATGTCAGATTTCTTCAATATCCCACACACATGGAGATCATTAGAAAGAATGTGTGCTGTATATACACAACACCATGTTAGTTGAAAGGCACATTCTTGTCAATTGGTCATTATTTGATCAGCCAAATATTGATGGTGTATATTTTGATGACATTTGCGATTATGTGTTGCAGTGAGTCACATATCCACATGATAGAGGAATGTATGCAGGATGTTCTCACTCAGCACAACAGTCTGGCCGCCAGCACAGACAAGTAGGTGTCTCAGCCCATCCACTTACCACTTACAGGTGCACAGACAAGTAGGTGTCTCAGCCCATCCACTTACCACTTACAGGTGCACAGACAAGTAGGTGTCTCAGCCCATCCACTTACCACTTACAGGTGCACAGACAAGTAGGTGTCTCAGCCCATCCACTTACCACTTACAGGTGCACAGACAAGTAGGTGTCTCTTAGCCCATCCAGTTACCACTTACAGGTGCACAGACAAGTAGGTGTCTCTTAGCCCATCCACTTACCACTTACAGGTGCACAGACAAGTAGGTTTCTCTTAGCCCATCCAGTTACCACTTACAGGTGCACAGACAAGTAGGTGTCTCTTAGCCCATCCACTTACCACTTACAGGTGCACAGACAAGTAGGTGTCTCTTAGCCCATCCACTTACCACTTACAGGTGCACAGACAAGTAGGTGTCTCTTAGCCCATCCACTTACCACTTACAGGTGCACAGACAAGTAGGTGTCTCTTAGCCCATCCACTTACAGGTGCACAGACAAGTAGGTGTCTCTTAGCCCATCCACTTACCACTTACAGGTGCACAGACAAGTAGGTGTCTCTTAGCCCACCCACTTACCACTTACAGGTGCACAGACAAGTAGGTGTCTCTTAGCCCATCCACTTACCACTTACAGGTGCACAGACAAGTAGGTGTCTCTCAGCCCATCCACTTACCACTTACAGGTGCACAGACAAGTAGGTGTCACTTAGCCCACCCACTTACCACTTACAGGTGCACAGACAAGTAGGTGTCTCAGCCCATCCACTTACCACTTACAGGTGCACAGACAAGTAGGTGTCTCAGCCCATCCACTTACCACTTACAGGTGCACAGACAAGTAGGTGTCACTTAGCCCACCCACTTACCACTTACAGGTGCACAGACAAGTAGGTGTCTCAGCCCATCCACTTACCACTTACAGGTGCACAGACAAGTAGGTGTCACTTAGCCCACCCACTTACCACTTACAGGTGCACAGACAAGTAGGTGTCTCTTAGCCCATCCACTTACCACTTACAGGTGCACAGACAAGTAGGTGTCTCTTAGCCCACCCACTTACCTCTTACAGGTGCACAGACAAATAGGTGTCTCAGCCCATCCACTTACCACTTACAGGTGCACAGACAAATAGGTGTCTCAGCCCATCCACTTACCACTTACAGGTGCACAGACAAGTAGGTGTCTCAGCCCATCCACTTACCACTTACAGGTGCACAGACAAGTGGGTTGTCTCAGCCCATCCACTTACCACTTACAGGTGCACAGACAAGTAGGTGTCTCAGCCCATCCACTTACCACTTACAGGTGCACAGACAAGTAGGTGTCTCAGCCCATCCACTTACCACTTACAGGTGCACAGACAAGTAGGTGTCTCAGCCCATCCACTTACCACTTACAGGTGCACAGACAAGTAGGTGTCTCAGCCCATCCACTTACCACTTACAGGTGCACAGACAAGTAGGTGTCTCAGCCCATCCACTTACCACTTACAGGTACACAGACAAGTAGGTGTCTCTTAGCCCATCCACTTACCACTTACATGTGCACAGACAAGTAGGTGTCTCAGCCCATCCACTTACCACTTACAGGTGCACAGACAAGTAGGTGTCTCTTAGCCCATCCACTTACCACTTACAGGTGCACAGACAAGTAGGTGTCTCTTAGCCCATCCACTTACCACTTACAGGTGCACAGACAAGTAGGTGTCTCAGCCCATCCACTTACCACTTACAGGTGCACAGACAAGTAGGTGTCTCTTAGCCCATCCACTTACCACTTACAGATGCACAGACAAGTAGGTGTCTCAGCCCATCCACTTACCACTTACAGGTGCACAGACAAGTAGGTGTCTCTTAGCCCATCCACTTACCACTTACAGATGCACAGACAAGTAGGTGTCTCAGCCCATCCACTTACCACTTACAGGTGCACAGACAAGTAGGTGTCTCTTAGCCCATCCACTTACCACTTACAGATGCACAGACAAGTAGGTGTCTCAGCCCATCCACTTACCACTTACAGGTGCACAGACAAGTAGGTGTCTCTTAGCCCATCCACTTACCACTTACAGATGCACAGACAAGTAGGTGTCTCAGCCCATCCACTTACCACTTACAGGTGCACAGACAAGTAGGTGTCTCTTAGCCCATCCACTTACCACTTACAGATGCACAGACAAGTAGGTGTCTCAGCCCATCCACTTACCACTTACAGGTGCACAGACAAGTAGGTGTCTCAGCCCATCCACTTACCACTTACAGGTGCACAGACAAGTAGGTGTCTCAGCCCATCCACTTACCACTTACAGGTGCTCACTGATATACATCTACTCTCACATCACCTATTGACACGTCTGTTATGGAGCTACCCCGTCCACTTATATGTGTCTCCTACCACATCAGTTTCTCACTGATTTCTGCTACTTCATCCACTGGCAGATGTCTATCACCCCATCACTTACTGACAGATGTCAAATGTCTGCTAGCCCGTACACTTTCAGTTGCCCACTGACAGATGTCTATTAACCATCAGTTTCTGACAGTTGTCTATTACCCCATCAGTTACTGACAGATGTCTATTACCCCATCAGTTACTGACATATGTATGCTAGCCCACACACTTTCAACTGTCCTTTGACAGATGCCTGGTATGCCAATACATCGGCAGAATTATTCCATAAAACATAAGATTTCATGTTAAGCTGATATTGAATATTTTCTATAATTTATATAATTATGCTTCTGTATGCATGTGGACTACGGTGGTGTTTGTGTGATGTCTTCCAGTCTGATGCCTCTCAGTCATCTTGAGTTGGTGCTGGTGCATGTAGTGCCTGTCTCCCATGAGAGTGCCATCTCCCACAAGCCTGGCCGAGAGGTGAGCATTACACACACACTACACATGCACACATGCATGACTTTAAAACTACACAACATCTGTTTTGTTGGACATGTATTTTTTCAAGTCAGTGCTATTTTTATGTTTGAATAATGGTTTAGCCATTATATGAATGTATACAACATAAAGAGTATTGAATAAGCCAAACATTGGATTAAACAGGGTTCTAATACCCAACAAAATCAACAAAATGTTGAGACAAACCTTCTACCCCATGACAACCATTCTATGAACAAGAAAGTTATTGTTACTATTATGATCCTTTTATGTTAATAGTTATACAGTGGTAGTATTCACAAGCATTACTTATAACAAACCTACACAGTGACAAAATTAGTTTTCAACACATGTGAGCCACACTCTTCAGATCTCGTCCCATCTGTGGAGTGAGGTTCATGTCAGTCAGTCGGGGAGGTTCATCGCCACCAAGATGGTTGAGTTGTCCATGCAGCACTTCAAGCTCTCTTGTACCACGGTCACAGGCATACCCATGAAGGTAGGTCACTGTCACGTCAACCAACATCACTCACATCAACCTACTTCATTCACATCAACCTACATCACTCACACCAATCTACATCACTCGCATCAACCAACATCACTCATATCAACCTACATCACTCACACCAACCTACATCACTCGCATCAACCAACATCACTCACATCAACCTACATCACTCACATCACACACACCAACCTACATCACTCACATCAACCAACATCACTCCCATCAACCTACATCACTCACATCAACCTACATCACTCACACCCACCTACATCACTCACACCATCCTACATCACTCAACCTACACCATTCACATCAACCAACATCTTTCATATCAACCTATGGCACTCACATCAACATACACCATTCACATCAACCAACACCTCTCATATCAACCTACATCACTCCCATCAACCTACATCAGTCACATCAACTAACATCTCTCATATCAACCTTCATCATTCACACCAACCTACATCATTCACTCACATCAACCCATGAAAATAAATCACTGTGGTATCAACATACATCACTACATCAACCTGAATCAATCACTCAAACAGATATACCCATGAAGATAAGTCAATAACCTACTTCACTCACCATAAACATATATCACTGTGATATCAATATAAATGTTGTCACATCAGTTTACACCATGATCTCATGAACATTACATTTACACCATGATCTCATGAACATTTACATTTACACCATGATCTCATGAACATATGTTTATACCATGATCTCATGAACATATGTTTATACCATGATCTCATGACCATTACATTTACACAATGATCTCATGAACATATGTTTATACCATGATCTCATGAACATATGTTTATACCATGATCTCATGAACATATGTTTATACCATGATCTCATGACACATTACATTTACACAATGATCTCATGAACATTACATTTACACCATGATCTCATGAACATATGTTTACACCATGATCTCATGAACAGCAGTTTACACCATGATCTCATGAACATCATTTACACCATGATCTCATGAACATCAGTTTACACCATGATCTCATGAACACCAGTTTACACCATGATCTCATGAACATCAGTTTACACCATGATCTCATGAACATCAGTTTACAACATGATTTCATGAACATCAGTTTACACCATGATCTCATGAACATCAATTTACACCATGATCTCATGAACATCAGTTTACACCATGATCTCATGAACACCAGTTTACACCATGATCTCATGAACATCAATTTACACCATGATCTCATGAACATCAGTTTACACCATGATCTCATGAACATCAAGTTTACACCATGATCTCATGAACATCAGTTTACACCATGATCTTCATGAACATAAAGTTTACACCATGATCTCATGAACATCAGTTTACACCATGAGTCTCATGAACATCAGTTTACACCATGATTTCATGAACATAATTATGTTTACACCATGATCTCATGAACATCAGTTTACACCATGATTTCATGAACATAATTATGTTTACACCGTGATCTCATGAACATCAGTTTACACCATGATCTCATGAACATCAGTTTACACCAGTGAAACATGAAACAGTTACACCATGATTTCATGAACATAATTATGTTTACACCGTGATGTTTCTTGTCTCAGTGATGTGTATTTATATACTTGGTTGGTTGTTACAACAGGAAGAACAGAATGCAAGTTCCTCAGCCAACTATGATGTTGAGTTGCTGCACAGTCGACAGACACACCTGGAGGTGTCTAGAACAGGTACAGTAGATGACACACCTGGAGGTGTCTAGAACAGGTACAGTAGATGACACACCTGGAGGTGTCTAGAACAGGTACAGTAGATGACACACCTGGAGGTGTCTAGAACAGGTACAGTAGATGACACACCTGGAGGTGTCTAGAACAGGTACAGTAGATGACACACCTGGAGGTGTCTAGAACAGGTACAGTAGATGACACACCTGGAGGTGTCTAGAACAGGTACAGTAGATGACACACCTGGAGGTGTCTAGAACAGGTACAGTAGATGACACACCTGGAGGTGTCTAGAACAGGTACAGTCTCACCTGGAGGTATCTAGTGTAGGTGCTGTTTAACATGATGTCATCAAAGGAAATATGTTGAGTGTGTCAGTGTTGTTGTTTGTGTGACTTCAGGTGTGGGAGCTGTGGAAGGGATGATCATGCCATCGAAGGAGGGACTCTTCATAGACACAGTCACTCTCAAGTGGTGCACTCCTCGCACCAATGCAGTTGGTAAGGAATAGACACAGTCACTCTCAAGTGGTGCACTCCTCGCACCAATGTAGTTGGTAAGGAATAGACACAGTCACTCTTAAGTGGTGCACTCCTCTCACCAATGCAGTTGGTAAGGAATAGACACAGTCACTCTCAAGTGGTGCACTCCTCTCACCAATGCAGTTGGTAAGGAATAGACAGTCACTCTCAAGTGGTGCACTCCTCTCACCAATGCAGTTGGTAAGGAATAGACAGTCACTCTCAAGTGGTGCACTCCTCGCACCAATGTAGTTGGTAAGGAATAGACACAGTCACTCTCAAGTGGTGCACTCCTCTCACCAATGCAGTTGGTAAGGAATAGACACAGTCACTCTTAAGTGGTGCACTCCTCTCACCAATGCAGTTGGTAAGGAATAGACACAGTCACTCTTAAGTGGTGCACTCCTCTCACCAATGCAGTTGGTAAGGAATAGACACAGTCACTCTCAAGTGGTGCACTCCTCTCACCAATGCAGTTGGTAAGGAATAGACAGTCACTCTCAAGTGGTGCACTCCTCGCACCAATGCAGTTGGTAAGGAATAGACAGTCACTCTTAAGTGGTGCACTCCTCTCACCAATGCAGTTGGTAAGGAATAGACACAGTCACTCTCAAGTGGTGCACTCCTCGCACCAATGCAGTTGGTAAGGAATAGACACAGTCACTCTCAAGTGGTGCACTCCTCACACCAATGTAGTTGGTAAGGAATAGACACAGTCACTCTCAAGTGGTGCACTCCTCTCACCAATGCAGTTGGTAAGGAATAGACAGTCACTCTCAAGTGGTGCACTCCTCGCACCAATGCAGTTGGTAAGGAATAGACAGACTCTCAAGTGGTGCACTCCTCGCACCAATGTAGTTGGTAAGGAATAGACACAGTCACTCTCAAGTGGTGCACTCCTCACACCAATGTAGTTGGTAAGGAATAGACACAGTCACTCTCAAGTGGTGCACTCCTCACACCAATGTAGTTGGTAAGGAATAGACACAGTCACTCTAGTGGTGCACTCCTCTCACCAATGTAGTTGGTAAGGAATAGACACAGTCACTCTCAAGTGGTGCACTCCTCTCACCAATGTAGTTGGTAAGGAATAGACACAGTCACTCTCAAGTGGTGCACTCCTCTCACCAATGTAGTTGGTAAGGAATAGACACAGTCACTCTCAAGTGGTGCACTCCTCACACCAATGTAGTTGGTAAGGAATAGACACAGTCATTCTCAAGTGGTGCACTCCTCGCACCAATGTAGTTGGTAAGGAATAGACACAGTCACTCTCAAGTGGTGCACTCCTCTCACCAATGTAGTTGGTAAGGAATAGACACAGTCACTCTCAAGTGGTGCACTCCTCACACCAATGTAGTTGGTAAGGAATAGACAGTCACTCTCAAGTGGTGCACTCCTCTCACCAATGTAGTTGGTAAGGAATAGACAGTCACTCTCAAGTGGTGCACTCCTTGCACCAATGCAGTTGGTAAGGAATAGACACAGTCACTCTCAAGTGGTGCACTCCTCTCACCAATGTAGTTGGTAAGGAATAGACAGTCACTCTCAAGTGGTGCACTCCTCTCACCAATGTAGTTGGTAAGGAATAGACAGTCACTCTCAAGTGGTGCACTCCTTGCACCAATGCAGTTGGTAAGGAATAGACACAGTCACTCTCAAGTGGTGCACTCCTCTCACCAATGCAGTTGGTAAGGAATAGACACAGTCACTCTCAAGTGGTGCACTCCTTACACCAATGTAGTTGGTAAGGAATAGACAGTCATTCTCAAGTGGTGCACTCCTCGCACCAATGTAGTTGGTAAGGAATAGACACAGTCACTCTCAAGTGGTGCACTCCTCTCACCAATGTAGTTGGTAAGGAATAGACACAGTCACTCTCAAGTGGTGCACTCCTCACACCAATGTAGTTGGTAAGGAATAGACAGTCACTCTCAAGTGGTGCACTCCTCTCACCAATGTAGTTGGTAAGGAATAGACAGTCACTCTCAAGTGGTGCACTCCTTGCACCAATGCAGTTGAATAGACAGTCACTCTCAAGTGGTGCACTCCTCTCACCAATGTAGTTGGTAAGGAATAGACAGTCACTCTCAAGTGGTGCACTCCTCTCACCAATGTAGTTGGTAAGGAATAGACAGTCACTCTCTGCACTCCAATGCAGTTGGTAAGGAATAGACACAGTCACTCTCAAGTGGTGCACTCCTCTCACCAATGCAGTTGGTAAGGAATAGACACAGTCACTCTCAAGTGGTGCACTCCTCTCACCAATGCAGTTGGTAAGGAATAGACACAGTCACTCTCAAGTGGTGCACTCCTCTCACCAATGTAGTTGGTAAGGAATAGACACAGTCACTCTCAAGTGGTGCACTCCTCGCACCAATGTAGTTGGTAAGGAATAGACACAGTCACTCTTAAGTGGTGCACTCCTCTCACCAATGCAGTTGGTAAGGAATAGACAGTCACTCTCAAGTGGTGCACTCCTCGCACCAATGCAGTTGGTAAGGAATAGACACAGTCACTCTTAAGTGGTGCACTCCTCTCACCAATGCAGTTGGTAAGGAATAGACACAGTCACTCTCAAGTGGTGCACTCCTCGCACCAATGCAGTTGGTAAGGAATAGACACAGTCACTCTCAAGTGGTGCACTCCTCACACCAATGTAGTTGGTAAGGAATAGACACAGTCACTCTCAAGTGGTGCACTCCTCTCACCAATGCAGTTGGTAAGGAATAGACAGTCACTCTCAAGTGGTGCACTCCTCGCACCAATGCAGTTGGTAAGGAATAGACACAGTCACTCTCAAGTGGTGCACTCCTCACACCAATGTAGTTGGTAAGGAATAGACACAGTCACTCTCAAGTGGTGCACTCCTCACACCAATGAGTTGGTAAGGAATAGACACAGTCACTCTCAAGTGGTGCACTCCTCACACCAATGTAGTTGGTAAGGAATAGACACAGTCACTCTCAAGTGGTGCACTCCTCTCACCAATGTAGTTGGTAAGGAATAGACACAGTCACTCTCAAGTGGTGCACTCCTCTCACCAATGTAGTTGGTAAGGAATAGACACAGTCACTCTCAAGTGGTGCACTCCTCTCACCAATGTAGTTGGTAAGGAATAGACACAGTCACTCTCAAGTGGTGCACTCCTCACACCAATGTAGTTGGTAAGGAATAGACACAGTCACTCTCAAGTGGTGCACTCCTCACACCAATGTAGTTGGTAAGGAATAGACACAGTCACTCTCAAGTGGTGCACTCCTCTCACCAATGTAGTTGGTAAGGAATAGACACAGTCACTCTCAAGTGGTGCACTCCTCACACCAATGTAGTTGGTAAGGAATAGACACAGTCACTCTCAAGTGGTGCACTCCTCTCACCAATGTAGTTGGTAAGGAATAGACACAGTCACTCTCAAGTGGTGCACTCCTCTCACCAATGTAGTTGGTAAGGAATAGACACAGTCACTCTCAAGTGGTGCACTCCTCCACCAATGTAGTTGGTAAGGAATAGAAAAGTCACTCTCAAGTGGTGCACTCCTCTCACCAATGTAGTTGGTAAGGAATAGAAAAGTCACTCTCAAGTGGTGCACTCCTCGCACCAATGCAGTTGGTAAGGAATAGACACAGTCACTCTCAAGTGGTGCACTCCTCTCACCAATGCAGTTGGTAAGGAATAGACACAGTCACTCTCAAGTGGTGCACTCCTTCACCAATGTAGTTGGTAAGGAATAGACACAGTCACTCTCAAGTGGTGCACTCCTCTCACCAATGTAGTTGGTAAGGAATAGACACAGTCACTCTCAAGTGGTGCACTCCTCTCACCAATGCAGTTGGTAAGGAATAGACAGTCACTCTCAAGTGGTGCACTCCTCTGCACCAATGCAGTTGGTAAGGAATAGACAGTCACTCTCAAGTGGTGCACTCCTCGCACCAATGCAGTTGGTAAGGAATAGACACAGTCACTCTCAAGTGGTGCACTCCTCTCACCAATGTAGTTGGTAAGGAATAGACAGTCACTCTCAAGTGGTGCACTCCTCGCACCAATGCAGTTGGTAAGGAATAGACACAGTCACTCTCAAGTGGTGCACTCCTCTCACCAATGTAGTTGGTAAGGAATAGACACAGTCACTCTCAAGTGGTGCACTCCTCACACCAATGTAGTTGGTAAGGAATAGACACAGTCACTCTCAAGTGGTGCACTCCTCTCACCAATGTAGTTGGTAAGGAATAGACAGTCACTCTCAAGTGGTGCACTCCTCTGCACCAATGCAGTTGGTAAGGAATAGACACAGTCACTCTCAAGTGGTGCACTCCTCTCACCAATGCAGTTGGTAAGGAATAGACAGTCACTCTCAAGTGGTGCACTCCTCTCACCAATGCAGTTGGTAAGGAATAGACACAGTCACTCTCAAGTGGTGCACTCCTCACACCAATGTAGTTGGTAAGGAATAGACACAGTCACTCTCAAGTGGTGCACTCCTCTCACCAATGTAGTTGGTAAGGAATAGACACAGTCACTCTCAAGTGGTGCACTCCTCTCACCAATGTAGTTGGTAAGGAATAGACACAGTCACTCTCAAGTGGTGCACTCCTCTCACCAATGTAGTTGGTAAGGAATAGACAGTCACTCTCAAGTGGTGCACTCCTCTCACCAATGTAGTTGGTAAGGAATAGACAGTCACTCTCAAGTGGTGCACTCCTCACACCAATGTAGTTGGTAAGGAATAGACACAGTCACTCTCAAGTGGTGCACTCCTCGCACCAATGCAGTTGGTAAGGAATAGACACAGTCACTCTCAAGTGGTGCACTCCTCTCACCAATGTAGTTGGTAAGGAATAGACAGTCACTCTCAAGTGGTGCACTCCTCGCACCAATGCAGTTGGTAAGGAATAGACACAGTCACTCTCAAGTGGTGCACTCCTCACACCAATGTAGTTGGTAAGGAATAGACACAGTCACTCTCAAGTGGTGCACTCCTCGCACCAATGTAGTTGGTAAGGAATAGACAGTCATTCTCAAGTGGTGCACTCCTCCACCAATGCAGTTGGTAAGGAATAGACACAGTCACTTTTCAAGTGGTGCACTCCTCGCACCAATGTAGTTGGTAAGGAATAGACACAGTCACTCTCAAGTGGTGCACTCCTCACACCAATGCTAGTTGGTAAGGAATAGACAGTCACTCTCAAGTGGTGCACTCCTCTCACCAATGCAGTTGGTAAGGAATAGACAGTCACTCTCAAGTGGTGCACTCCTCGCACCAATGTAGTTGGTAAGGAATAGACACAGTCACTCAAGTGGTGCACTCCTCACACCAATGTAGTTGGTAAGGAATAGACCAGTCACTCTCAAGTGGTGCACTCCTCCACCAATGTAGTTGGTAAGGAATAGACAGTCACTCTCAAGTGGTGCACTCCTCTCACCAATGCAGTTGGTAAGGAATAGACACAGTCACTCTCAAGTGGTGCACTCCTCCACCAATGTAGTTGGTAAGGAATAGACACAGTCACTCTCAAGTGGTGCACTCCTCTCACCAATGCAGTTGGTAAGGAATAGACAGTCACTCTCAAGTGGTGCACTCCTCACACCAATGCTAGTTGGTAAGGAATAGACACAGTCACTCTCAAGTGGTGCACTCTCTTCACCAATGTAGTTGGTAAGGAATAAACAGTCACTCTCAAGTGGTGCACTCCTCAGCACCAATAGCTTGGTAAGGAATAGACAAAAAGTCACTCTCAAGTGGTGCACTCCTTGCACCATGTAGTTGGTAAGTAGACAGATCACTCTCAATGGTGCACTCCTCACAATGTAGTTGGTAATGGAATAGACAGTCACTCTCAAGTGGTGCATTCCTTCACCAACAGTGTTGTGTAATGATAAACAGTCACCCAAATGGTGTACCAATGATGTTGTAAGACTAGTACAACAGTCCTCAGTGGTGCATCCTTCACCAATGCAGTTGGTCAGATAGACAGTCACTCTCAAGTGTGCATCCTTCACACTGTGTTGTAGTAATAGACCCAGTCACTCTGCAAGTGGTGCACTCCTCACTGAATGTAGTTGGATTGAATAGAAAATGTCACTCTTTCAAGTGGTGCACTCCTCACACCAATGGTTGGTAATGAATAGACCAGTCACTCTCAAGTGGTGCACTCCTCGCACTAATGTATGGTAAGAATAGACAGTCTACTCTCAAGTGTGCACTCCTTCACAATGCAGTTGTAAGGAATAGACACAGTCATTCTCATGTGCACTCCTGCACCAATGTCAGTTGGTAATTTAACAATGAACTAGTTCACACTCAAAGTGGTGCACTGTTTTGACCAATTGTAAAACCATGTTTAACGTAATAACAGTCAGACAGT
The DNA here is from genome assembly GCA_025642075.2 of Ridgeia piscesae. Lineage (NCBI taxonomy): Eukaryota > Metazoa > Annelida > Polychaeta > Sabellida > Siboglinidae > Ridgeia > Ridgeia piscesae. Next base: position 248,775 of record JAODUO010000640.1, read on the forward strand.
CACCTCAAGTGGTGCATCCTCACACCAATGCTAAGAATAGACACATGTTATCTCAAGTTGCATTCTACCATGGAGTTGTAAGTAATAGAACAGATCACTTCTCACAGGTATTCCTTGCAAACCAATGACAGTATGATAAGGTAGAACAGGCGGATCAAATGGTGTCTCATGTCACAACAGCAATGATGTTGCTCATGTCACCAACAGGTCGGTCAGTGATGTTGTCTCATGTCACCAACAGGTCGGTCAGTGATGTTGTCTCATGTCACCAACAGGTCGGTCAGTGATGTTGTCTCATGTCACCAACAGGTCGGTCAGTGATGTTGTCTCATGTCACCAACAGGTCGGTCAGTGATGTGTCATATCAACAACAGGTCGGTCAGTGATGTTGTCTCATGTCACCAACAGGTTGGTCAGTGATGTGTCATATCAACAACAGGTCGGTCAGTGATGTTGTCTCATGTCACCAACAGGTTGGTCAGTGATGTGTCATATCAACAACAGGTCGGTCAGTGATGTTGTCTCATGTCACCAACAGGTTGGTCAGTGATGTGTCCATATCACCAACAGGTCGGTCAGTGATGTTGTCTCATGTCACCAACAGGTTGGTCAGTGATGTGTCATATCAACAACAGGTCGGTCAGTGATGTTGTCTCATGTCACCAACAGGTTGGTCAGTGATGTTGTCTCATGTCACCAACAGGTTGGTCAGTGATGTTGTCTCATGTCACCAACAGGTTGGTCAGTGATGTTGTCTCATGTCACCAACAGGTCGGTCAGTGATGTTGTCTCATGTCACCAACAGGTCGGTCAGTGATGTTGTCTCATGTCACCAACAGGTTGGTCAGTGATGTGTCATATCAACAACAGGTCGGTCAGTGATGTTGTCTCATGTCACCAACAGGTTGGTCAGTGATGTTGTCTCATGTCACCAACAGGTTGGTCAGTGATGTTGTCTCATGTCACCAACAGGTCGGTCAGTGATGTTGTCTCATGTCACCAACAGGTTGGTCAGTGATGTTGTCTCATGTCACCAACAGGTTGGTCAGTGATGTGTCATATCAACAACAGGTCGGTCAGTGATGTTGTCTCATGTCACCAACAGGTTGGTCAGTGATGTTGTCTCATGTCACCAACAGGTCGGTCAGTGATGTTGTCTCATGTCACCAACAGGTCGGTCAGTGATGTTGTCTCATGTCACCAACAGGTTGGTCAGTGATGTTGTCTCATGTCACCAACAGGTCGGTCAGTGATGTTGTCTCATGTCACCAACAGGTTGGTCAGTGATGTTGTCTCATGTCACCAACAGGTCGGTCAGTGATGTTGTCTCATGTCACCAACAGGTCGGTCAGTGATGTTGTCTCATGTCACTAACAGGTTGGTCAGTGATGTGTCATATCAACAACAGGTCGGTCAGTGATGTTGTCTCATGTCACCAACAGGTCGGTCAGTGATGTTGTCTCATGTCACTAACAGGTTGGTCAGTGATGTGTCATATCAACAACAGGTCGGTCAGTGATGTTGTCTCATGTCACTAACAGGTGGTCAGTGATGTGTCATATCAACAACAGGTTGGTCAGTGATGTTGTCTCATGTCAACAACAGGTCGGTCAGTGATGTTGTCTCATGTCACCAACAGGTTGGTCAGTGATGTTGTCTCATGTCACCAACAGGTCGGTCAGTGATGTTGTCTCATGTCACCAACAGGTTGGTCAGTGATGTTGTCTCATGTCACCAACAGGTGGTCAGTGATGTTGTCTCATGTCACCAACAGGTCGGTCAGTGATGTTGTCTCATGTCACCAACAGGTTGGTCAGTGATGTGTCATATCAACAACAGGTCGGTCAGTGATGTTGTCTCATGTCACCAACAGGTCGGTCAGTGATGTGTCATATCAACAACAGGTCGGTCAGTGATGTTGTCTCATGTCACCAACAGGTCGGTCAGTGATGTTGTCTCATGTCACTAACAGGTTGGTCAGTGATGTGTCATATCAACAACAGGTGGTCAGTGATGTTGTCTCATGTCAACAACAGGTCGGTCAGTGATGTTGTCTCATGTCACAACAGGTTGGTCAGTGATGTGTCATATCAACAACAGGTCGGTCAGTGATGTTGTCTCATGTCACCAACAGGTTGGTCAGTGATGTTCTCATGTCACCAACAGGTTGGTCAGTGATGTGTCATATCAACAACAGGTCGGTCAGTGATGTTGTCTCATGTCACCAACAGGTTGGTCAGTGATGTTCTCATGTCACCAACAGGTGGTCAGTGATGTTGTCTCATGTCACAACAGGTCGGTCAGTGATGTTGTCTCATGTCACCAACAGGTGGTCAGTGATGTTCTCATGTCACCAACAGGTGGTCAGTGATGTTGTCTCATGTCACCAACAGGTCGGTCAGTGATGTGTCATTCACAACAGGTTGGTCAGTGATGTTGTCTCATGTCAACAACAGGTCGGTCAGTGATGTTGTCTCATGTCACCAACAGGTTGGTCAGTGATGTGTCATTCACCAACAGGTGGTCAGTGATGTTCTCATGTCACCAACAGGTCGGTCAGTGATGTTGTCTCATGTCACCAACAGGTTGGTCAGTGATGTGTCATTCAACAACAGGTCGGTCAGTGATTTGTCTCATGTCACCAACAGGTCGGTCAGTGATGTTGTCTCATGTCACCAACAGGTTGGTCAGTGATGTTCATTCAACAACAGGTCGGTCAGTGATGTTGTCTCATGTCACCAACAGGTCGGTCAGTGATGTTGTCTCATGTCACCAACAGGTTGGTCAGTGATGTGTCATTCAACAACAGGTCGGTCAGTGATGTTGTCTCATGTCACCAACAGGTTGGTCAGTGATGTGTCTCATGTCACCAACAGGTCGGTCAGTGATGTGTCATATCAACAACAGGTCGGTCAGTGATGTTGTCTCATGTCACCAACAGGTCGGTCAGTGATGTTCTCATGTCACCAACAGGTGGTCAGTGATGTGTCATTCAACAACAGGTCGGTCAGTGATGTGTCTCATGTCACCAACAGGTCGGTCAGTGATGTGTCTCATGTCACCAACAGGTTGGTCAGTGATGTTGTCTCATGTCACCAACAGGTCGGTCAGTGATGTGTCTCATGTCACCAACAGGTTGGTCAGTGATGTTCTCATGTCACCAACAGGTCGGTCAGTGATGTTGTCTCATGTCACCAACAGGTCGGTCAGTGATGTTGTCTCATGTCACCAACAGGTTGGTCAGTGATGTTCTCATGTCACCAACAGGTCGGTCAGTGATGTTGTCTCATGTCACCAACAGGTCGGTCAGTGATGTTGTCTCATGTCACCAACAGGTTGGTCAGTGATGTTCTCATGTCACCAACAGGTCGGTCAGTGATTTGTCTCATGTCACCAACAGGTGGTCAGTGATGTTGTCTCATGTCACCAACAGGTCGGTCAGTGATGTGTCTCATGTCACCAACAGGTCGGTCAGTGATGTTGTCTCATGTCACCAACAGGTCGGTCAGTGATGTTGTCTCATGTCACCAACAGGTTGGTCAGTGATGTGTCTCATGTCACCAACAGGTCGGTCAGTGATGTTGTCTCATGTCACAACAGGTTGGTCAGTGATGTGTCTCATGTCACCAACAGGTCGGTCAGTGATGTTCTCATGTCACCAACAGGTCGGTCAGTGATGTTGTCTCATGTCACAACAGGTTGGTCAGTGATGTTGTCATGTCACCAACAGGTCGGTCAGTGATGTTGTCATGTACAACGTGGTCAGTGATGTTCATGTCACAACAGGTTGGTCAGTGATGTGTCATTCAACAACAGGTCGGTCAGTGATGTTGTCTCATGTCACAACAGGTGGTCAGTGATGTGTCATTCAACAACAGGTCGGTCAGTGATGTTGTCTCAGTACCAACGGTCGGCATGATGGCTCATGTCACTCAACAGTTGGTCAGTGATGTGTCATACACCAACAGGTCGGTCAGTGATGTTGTCTCATTCACAACAGTGGCAGTGTGTCTCATGTCACCAACAGGTGGTCAGTGATGTGTCATATCACCAACAGGTCGGTCAGTGATGTTGTCTCATGTCACCAACAGGTTGGTCAGTGATGTGTCCATGTCAACCAACAGGTTGGTCAGTGATGTTGTCTCATGTCAACAACAGGTCGGTCAGTGATGTTGTCTCATGTCACCAACAGGTTGGTCAGTGATGTTCTCATGTCACCAACAGGTCGGTCAGTGATGTTGTCTCATGTCACCAACAGGTCGGTCAGTGATGTTGTCTCATGTCACCAACAGGTTGGTCAGTGATGTTCTCATGTCACCAACAGGTCGGTCAGTGATGTTGTCTCATGTCACCAACAGGTTGGTCAGTGATGTTCTCATGTCACCAACAGGTCGGTCAGTGATGTTGTCTCATGTCACCAACAGGTCGGTCAGTGATGTTGTCTCATGTCACCAACAGGTCGGTCAGTGATGTTCTCATGTCACCAACAGGTCGGTCAGTGATGTTGTCTCATGTCACCAACAGGTCGGTCAGTGATGTTGTCTCATGTCACCAACAGGTCGGTCAGTGATGTTGTCTCATGTCACCAACAGGTCGGTCAGTGATGTTGTCTCATGTCACCAACAGGTCGGTCAGTGATGTGTCTCATGTCACCAACAGGTCGGTCAGTGATGTTCTCATGTCACCAACAGGTCGGTCAGTGATGTTGTCTCATGTCACCAACAGGTCGGTCAGTGATGTTGTCTCATGTCACCAACAGGTCGGTCAGTGATGTTCTCATGTCACCAACAGGTCGGTCAGTGATGTTCTCATGTCACTAATGGGTTGGTCAGTGATGTTCTCATGTCACCAACAGGTCGGTCAGTGATGTTCTCATGTCACTAACAGGTTGGTCAGTGATGTGTCATATCAACAACAGGTCGGTCAGTGATGTTGTCTCATGTCACCAACAGGTCGGTCAGTGATGTTCTCATGTCACCAACAGGTCGGTCAGTGATGTTCTCATGTCACCAACAGGTCGGTCAGTGATATTGTCTCATGTCACCAACAGGTCGGTCAGTGATGTTGTCTCATGTCACCAACAGGTCGGTCAGTGATGTTGGAACAACCGCGCAAGACTGGAAACAAAGTCATCTCACACATGTTGACAAGTCATGGAGGAGAGATCTACATCCACATCTTGATGACATCGCGGTCAATCCTGGAAGACCCTCCTTCCATCAGTGAGGGCAGTGGGGGCCGCATCACCGACTACCGCATTAATGTAGGTCATACACATCCCTGTTGGTCATGCACACTGACTACTTCATCAGTGTGGGTCACACTGTATTGACTATTACATCATCATCATCATTGTGTAGCCATAGTGTCCCGTGGTTGGGCGAAGGCCTCAGCATGCTGCTTCTACATCTGTCTATGTTGTGCTATCCTCTGCTAGATAAACCCTTCCAGTAGTCGTCTAGTTCATCTCTCCACCGTCCTCTAGGTCTTTTCTTTTTGTAGGGTCTCCAGGTGATACGTAGTTTCCATCCAATGGTTGTCTCGTATCTTGCTATTGTTATGACACTGACTACCACATCACCATAGGCCAAACATCATTGAAGGTCATGCATCACTGACTACATCACGGTCTACTGCATGACTATAAATCACACATCATTGACTACCACATCAATATTTGTTTAAAAAATCAGATTACACATACTTTGACATTTCTATAAAACACTGATTCGGAAACAGATTTGACTCAGTGTTCCAATAATGACATTTAAAAACATGTTTCCATTATGTTATATGTTGTAATGTTTTAAAACATTCAATTAAATACAGTCTTAACAAAATATAAGGAAATGCAATGATAACCAAGACATGCTGTAATTACACTGTATACTCACGTGTGTGTGTGCACACGCGGGTGCGCATGCATGCATGTGTGTGCTCCAGACACCACTATAGCCCCTGCCCTAGTGTGTGCAATGTTTCAGGACTTTGGAGAGATGATGCGTCAGAACTGGCTCGCTCCAGTCGCAGATGTTTCTGGCTTTGAAGAGCTACCCATACAGAGAGGTAGCGTTTATTCATTATCAAATTAAACCAAAGCATAGCCATAATATGAAAATACTGTGCAATAAATATAAGAGAAATTAAGCATTTTAATGCGAGTCTGTTGTGATGGTCAGTGTTGGTTTCAGCTTCCAGCTACTTGTGTATTATGTCAGTGCGTATGTTTTATATACTATATATTTAGTGATACACCTTATTGTACATGGTATCAAGATGGTTCCCATAACGCGATATGACTGGATTATTGAAGACCAGATAAATGAGACATGACTTATATATATATATATATATATATATAATATATATATATATATTATATATAATGTACATATATATAATATATATATATATAATATATATGTATATATATATATTATGTGTATACATATATAATATGTATATATTATATGTATATAATAATATATATATATTATATGTATATGTATATAATATATATAATGTATATACATATATAATATATATATATATATAATGTATATACACTGTACATATATAATATATATATCCACACCTACTACAAACACCAGCCCTGGTAATAATAATAAAACAAAGACAAATATGAAAATAAAAGACACATCACATTTATTTGTCAGAAGTGATGTGGACACGTGTTGACTCAGTGATGTTGTAGTGGTCAGTGTTGACTCAGTGATGTTGTAGTGGTCAGTGTTGACTCAGTGATGTTGTAGTGGTCAGTGTTGACTCAGTGATGTTGTAGTGGTCAGTGTTTTTTTGCAGCAAGGAGTCAGTTGGAGAGAATTACACGGCACTGGCCACTGGTCATCGGTGACACCATCATTTTCAACCTGCTCCCGGTCAGTCATAGTTTTCTTTGCTAATTGTGCAGTTGGGCAGTGAATGTGGTCAAGCTACTTGACAGGCCAGTCTTCTGTATGCTGTCACACGGTGTACTGAGTTGTAAGGTACCTGTACATGGTATGAGCCCACTTAAGACCAAGCTAAGTAGAACTTTGATAACTAGAAGTATTGCCCTACTGGTTTCACTTATCCAGAGTGTACTGTCATTGTTTATTTGAGAATGAAAACTGTAATGGCCTAAACAAGATCCAAAGACTAACAGAAATTAGAACTCATTAATTTTGTTTCATTCATTCAATTTAAAAGTGTTGTTGTTGCAGCAAGTACAGCCTCTTTCACCAGTAATCATTGCTGTGTGTTGTTGTTGCAGCAAGTACTGCCTCTTTCACCAGTAATCATTGCTGTGTGTTGTTGTTGCAGCAAGTACTGCCTCTTTCACCAGTAATCATTGCTGTGTGTTGTTGTTGCAGCAAGTACTGCCTCTTTCACCAGTAATCATTGCTGTGTGTTGGTGTTGCAACAAGAACTGCTTATTTCACCAGTAATCATTGCTGTGTTGTTGTTGCAATAAGAACTGCCTTTTTCACCAGTAGCCATTGCTGTGTGTTGTTGTTGCAGCAAGTGATGCCTCTTTCACCAGTAATCATTGCTGTGTGTTGTTGTTGCAGCAAGTGCTGCCTATTTCACCAGTAATCATTGCTATGTGTTGTTGTTGCAACAAATACTGTCTCTTTCACCAGTAATCATTGCTGTGTGTTGTTGTTGCAACAAGAACTGCTTATTTCACCAGTAATCATTGCTGTGTTGTTGTTGCAGCGAGTACTGCCTCTTTCACCAGTATTCATTGCTGTGTGTTGTTGTTGCAGCAGCAAATACTGTCTCTTTCACCAGTAATCATTGCTGTGTGTTGTTGTTGCAGCAAGTGCAGCCACTTCCATCACTAATCATCAAGGAAACGATGTCAGAATCCGAGTCACTAGAATGCAAGAAAGCCATCTATCGACTCGTTTCCATGGAAAGTCACAATGAACCACTGCCGGTGCCCCCTAGTGGTACACGCGGTAAAGGACCTAAGCGGTGAGACATTTAAGAAAATTGACATATCTCTGTTGGGGTCATGGTGGGTATGTAGGAAACTGGGAACACGTCCTACCAGGGTAGTTAGTGGCCTGAGAGGCCATAGCCTCATACTGGGTGAGAGGCCATAGCCTCATACTGGGTGAGAGGCCATAGCCTCATACTGGGTGAGAGGCCATAGCCTCATACTGGGTGAGAGTCCATAGCCTCATACTGGCCTTATTTTGGCTTTGTAGTGAGCTCATGGCCTTATATTGAGCTTATGGCCTTTACTGGGCTCTGTCTTATTTTTGGCTCATGGTCTTGTCAGAGCTCATGGTCTTATTTTTGGGTAATGGCCTTATATTAACTCATGGCTTTATGTTTGATTAATGGCCGTATGCTCAGCTCAAGGCTAGGGACATGAGATAACACAAGTTTTCATTTTTTTCAGTTGTGACATCAACATTATTATTTTAATGTTTTTAAACAAAAAAATTGGCATAGCATTACATATAGACACATTATGGATTGACAGCAATGTCTTTAGAACAACAACTAGTACCATCACTATTGTACATGGAAAATAATTCTATAATAAAACGTAATAAAAAGCACCTGAAAGAATACTGTGATTGGTTCGGCTGTCATGACAATCACTGACACTTGATGTTGAGGTTCACCATTAATCACACACAATACATCAACTTTATGTTGGCCAGAGAGGAGCAGTATCGCCAGATGTGGAGTGAGCTGGAGAAGTTTGTGCGTGCGCATGCGGGCTCCTCCAGCATGCACCACAAGGTGCTGGAGTGTGTGCTGGAGTGCAAGAAGCCGTCGGTGGACGACGGCCACGGAGGCTCGCCCACTGGGGAGGACAGGAAACCATCACTCCTAGAGCTGGAGCAGGCCGCATGGAAGGAACTGGACAGGTGAACAGTCTCACAGTCTCACTGTGCCACCAGGGTCCTGTGCACTCTTGCACAACCATAGTGGTATTACTCAGTTTGACTTGTTCTATCAAAAGAAACAAAACATTGATTTAATTAGTGGTACAGTTAGAACCACTACATACACATACACAGACATCATTTTATAGGAACATATTATGTTTAGCATTCAGAAGCATGTGAAAGGAGGATTTGACATCATATTGAAGAGGATGTAATGTCACAATGAAACAATAATTATTATAGTTTTGATTACAAAAAAATAGAACCTGCAAAGTGTCTAACTGGTCAATATTTGACATCAGTCTTTAGTATTGGTTGTATGGTGTTGTGAGAGTGTGTTGCTGTTGGTGGCAGGTATGAGAAGGTGCCAGACAGGCGGGACACACTGAAGATAGACACACCAGAGTCTCCTCCGCCGACCAAACGCATCAAGGCAGAGAAACCACATGCCATCAGTCGCACCACTGGTAAACACAGTCACACGTACACATGTCAGTCGCACCACTGGTAAACACAGTCACACTTACACATGTCAGTCGCACCACTGGTAAACACAGTCACACTTACACATGTCAGTCACACCACTGGTAAACACAGTCACATTTACACATGTCAGTCGCATCACTGATAAACACAGTCACACTTACACATGTCAGTCGCACCACTGGTAAACACAGTCACACTTACACATGTCAGTCACACCACTGGTAAACACAGTCACATTTACACATGTCAGTCGCACCACTGGTAAACACAGTCACACTTACAACACATGTCAGTCACACCACTGGTAAACACAGTCACACTTACACATGTCAGATGCACCACTGGTAAACACAGTCACACTTACACATGTCAGTCGCACCACTGGTAAACACAGTCACACTTACAACACATGTCAGTCGCACCACTGGTAAACACAGTCACACTTACACATGTCAGTCGCACCACTGGTAAACACAGTCACACTTACACATGTCAGTCGCACCACTGGTAAACACAGTCACACTTACGTATGTCAGTCACACCACTGGTAAACACAGTCACACTTACACATGTCAGTCGCACCACTGGTAAACACAGTCACACTTACGTATGTCAGTCACACCACTGGTAAATAAAAATGATGGTGGTGGGTCTTCTGAGTCATTCACGAGCTGAAGGTTGTTTTCAGCTTGTCAGTGACAATATGTTGTTGTTGTTGACAGGTCACGAGTCACTGTTGTCAATGTGGACCAGCAGACTAAAGGCGCAACATTCAAATCATCATGCCGAGTTTGCTGGCCGGGCAGAGAGCAACGGCCACAAGGCAGACCTGTATATACATCTCAATGACAACCCTAAGGGGTAAATACCAATACTTTTACATTCTGATAGTTCCTAGTCGATTGCTTAACAGTATTAGAATAAAACAATAAAGTATCCAGTTTTGCCATCTATTTATGCTGTGGTACTTAGAGTAATGCACATATATTTATATATTACCAGTGAAATGGTGTAATGTTTTATGCTGAAGTATAAGCTTAATCAATTCACTGAAGTTCACTGAAGACACAGGTACAAGGCAGTGATTGGTCTAAGCTGTAAGGAATATTTTGTATGTAAAAAACCAGCATTTTGGTTACTTGTGACAGTGTGAAGTGATAAACGTGACTAATGTTCATTGTAATTCATGTTACAGTACCGCTAGACTGTAAGGTGCTGGCATGTATAATTACGGAGTAATACATTAGATCTAACTGGTGTAATGGCAGTAGGTTGCCACAGTGAATACAGCTAGTTTTCGTTCAAGTCATGTGCTCGAGTTAGATGTCTCTTATAAAACATGGCAGTAACATGTCTACCCACCTGACACCCTTTAAACCTATGCTACCACCTGTAATATATGTTGTATTACAAAACCAAAGTAACACCTGTACTTACCTATGCTCTCTTTCTTTCAGAAACAAGAAAAATGGTGGCATGCCAGGGAAGACGAATGGCACATAGTCGGGAAAGCTAGCCGAGGGTACAACATATATCTAGACATATTCACATGACCTGAAGAAATATTGAGAAGTGGGAAGATAAAACAGCAAACTACAGACATGACAAATATTGAAATACAATTTTATGTGAATTGTGTCAGCTGAAGCACAGTTTGTATGAATTGTATGACTTATGCGACAAACTGATGAAATCACAATGATACTACATCATTGAAGTACGTGGTACAACCAGTTTTATTGCGGAAATGTACCAACTTTAAAAAAAATTCTATGACAAAGGACCTAATACACTATTTTTTTATGAAATCGAGGAATAAAGTCAAATGGTTTGTTTAGTTATTAATGTTCTGTACAAACAGATTTGTTTATTTGATAATAAACACATTGGTACTTTTAACATGTTCTTTGTAAATAAACATTTGATATATTCTGTGCTTATTGTAGACAAATAAACTTTTTTTAAATTATAAAAAAATCTGGATTACAAATATGTATTCACATGGCCTAAGTCGACAACAAATAGATATAATAATGATTCTAGTGTTGTAGGAACAACTGTCAGACCATATTCAGTTCTAGATGGAAAATACTTATTTAGGATGTTGGTGGTTTATTTTAAGATATGCTATGGGCACTGCCATTATTGAGATTTTCCCCCAAAGCTTGGCCCTACAATCTGTATTTGTAGTGATGTCTCATAAGGTTGAATGTGTTACCTTGTTGTGGTTGCTCTGTTGACTGAAACTGACAGCTTGTTATGGTTGCTCTGTTGACTGACACTGACAGCTTGTTATGGTTGCTGTGTTGACTGACACTGACAGCTTGTTATGGTTGCTCTGTTGACTGACACCCACAGCTTGTTATGGTTGCTCTGTTGACTGACACTGACAGCTTGTTATGGTTGCTCTGTTGACTGACACCCACAGCTTGTTATGGTTGCTCTGTTGACTGACACTGACAGCTTGTTATGGTTGCTGTGTTGACTGACACTGACAGCTTGTTATGGTTGCTCTGTTGACTGACACCCACAGCTTGTTGTGGTTGCTCTGTTGACTGACACCCACAGCTTGTTATGGTTGCTCTGTTGACTGACACTCACAGCTTAGCTTGTTATGGTTGCTGTGTTGACTGACACCCACAGCTTGTTATGGTTGCTCTGTTGACTGACACTGACAGCTTGTTATGGTTGCTCTGTTGACTGACACCCACAGCTTGTTGTGGTTGCTCTGTTGACTGACACTGACAGCTTGTTATGGTTGCTCTGTTGACTGACACTGACAGCTTGTTATGGTTGCTCTGTTGACTGACACCCACAGCTTGTTATGGTTGCTCTGTTGACTGACACCCACAGCTTGTTATGGTTGCTCTGTTGACTGACACTGACAGCTTGTTATGGTTGCTCTGTTGACTGACACTACAGCTTGTTATGGTTGCTCTGTTGACTGACACCCACAGCTTGTTATGGTTGCTCTGTTGACTAACACCCACAGCTTGTTATGGTTGCTGTGTTGACTAACACCCACAGCTTGTTATGGTTGCTCTGTTGACTGACACCCACAGCTTGTTATGGTTGCTCTGTTGACTGACACTGACAGCTTGTTATGGTTGCTCTGTTGACTGACACCCACAGCTTGTTATGGTTGCTCTGTTGACTGACACTGACAGCTTGTTATGGTTGCTGTGTTGACTGACACTCACAGCTTGTTATGGTTGCTCTGTTGACTGACACCACAGCTTGTTATGGTTGCTCTGTTGACTGACACCCACAGCTTGTTATGGTTGCTCTGTTGACTGACACTGACAGCTTGTTATGGTTGCTCTGTTGACTGACACACAGCTTGTTATGTTTGCTCTGTTGACTGACACCCACAGCTTGTTATGGTTGCTCTGTTGACTGACACCCACAGCTTGTTGTGGTTGCTCTGTTGACTGAAACTGACAGCTTGTTATGGTTGCTCTGTTGACTGACACTGACAGCTTGTTATGGTTGCTCTGTTGACTGACACCCACAGCTTGTTATGGTTGCTCTGTTGACTGACACCCACAGCTTGTTATGGTTGCTCTGTTGACTGACACTGACAGCTTGTTATGGTTGCTCTGTTGACTGACACCCACAGCTTGTTATGGTTGCTGTGTTGACTAACACCCACAGCTTGTTATGGTTGCTCTGTTGACTAACACCCACAGCTTGTTATGGTTGCTTGTTGACTACACCACAGCTTGTTATGGTTGCTCTGTTGACTGACACCCACAGCTTGTTATGGTTGCTCTGTTGACTGACACTGACAGCTTGTTATGGTTGCTCTGATGACTTACACTTACAGCTTGTTATGGTTGCTGTGTTGACTAACACCCACAGTTTGTTATGGTTGTTCTGTTGACTGACACCCACAGCTTGTTATGGTTGCTCTGTTGACTAACACCCACAGCTTGTTATGGTTGCTCTGTTGACTGACACCCACAGCTTGTTATGGTTGCTCTGTTGACTGACACTCACAGCTTGTTATGGTTGCTGTGTTGACTGACACTCACAGCTTGTTATGGTTGCTCTGTTGACTGACACTCACAGCTTGTTATGGTTGCTCTGTTGACTGACACTCACAGCTTGTTATGGTTGCTCTGTTGACTGACACTCACAGCTTGTTATGGTTGCTCTGTTGACTGACACTCACAGCTTGTTATGGTTGCTCTGTTGACTGACACTCACAGCTTGTTATGGTTGCTCTGTTGACTGACACTCACAGCTTGTTATGGTTGCTCTGTTGACTGACACTCACAGCTTGTTATGGTTGCTCTGTTGACTGACACTCACAGCTTGTTATGGTTGCTCTGTTGACTGACACCCACAGCTTGTTATGGTTGCTCTGTTGACTGACACCCACAGCTTGTTATGGTTGCTCTGTTGACTGACACTCACAGCTTGTTATGGTTGCTCTGTTGACTGACACTCACAGCTTGTTATGGTTGCTCTGTTGACTGACACCCACAGCTTGTTATGGTTGCTCTGTTGACTGACACCCACAGCTTGTTATGGTTGCTCTGTTGACTGACACCCACAGCTTGTTATGGTTGCTCTGTTGACTGACACCCACAGCTTGTTATGGTTGCTCTGTTGACTGACACTCACAGCTGTTGGGGTAAGAAACGTGTCTTTGCAAGTGGCAACAATTATCTCCGTTCAGTTGCAGAAGAAACCAAATTACTTGTACACTGTACATGTGTATTGCTAAATATGTTAAATACTTGTTTATGAAGGATAGATGCTTGAAATATGGTGCAGTTGCCATTTTTTTTATAGTACACATGTTTATACCAACATCTGTTAATAGTATAATGAAGAAAAAAGTAAAGAAACCAACTGACATGACAGCCTTAACTTGTTGAAGAAAACTTAAAAGGGCAAAAAGAAGTGCCATACTTATTATGTCTTATATAATATTTAACATTTCCTGAAATTAAAATGACACAAATTGAGGCAGTCTGATTGTTTTATTGTGAAATCATGTTATGCAGGATAATCTATATTTGGGTGACCCTGTGGTAGTTCAAAATAATGTTTGGTGCGACAACATATATTTGTTTTCCATAAAAGTATATGACTTGGCTTAAGAATATAACAACTGACTCTTTATGATTAAGCTTAGTTATAGTGTGAAAGTCAAGACAGCAATATATTGTAAAACTGCATTTGTTAAGACTACTTTCGACATACAATTACCAAGCTAATGTGTGTATATAATATGGTATTTACAAGCTTAAGTGTGCTTATTTATGCAAAATGTCCAATCGTCCGATTTCTGATTTCTAAGAACACACAGACATAATAGTTCCATCAGTTATGCAGCCTATAATATTAATACACATATTTATTATTATAAATCGTTTGCATTTCATACCTAACGACAACACGCCCATAAGAGCATAAGTTACATTACTCTCGTGTATACATCAACCATCATATTGTATAAAAACGTGGGGGGAATGTTTGTCAACTTCCAATGTTATTGAACAATTAAGTTAACGTTTCCTGGCAACTTGCACGAGTTCCATCACATAGAACAATGACATTCTTTTCCAACAGTAACACGTGCGTACACAACAAAACAACTCCCAAGGAAAACGTTTGCATGCTGTCTGGGTAGCCATATAACTGTATTCACATTTACTTAGCATTACATATAACAACATAGAGCCTATCTCTATTCCCTTTACTATAGCATGTTTTATGTGTGTGCGTGCGTGCGCGGGCGTTTGCATACGTGCGTTGGCGGTTCCACAGATGGTAGCACAGACAGCCTAGCTATACGCTCGGGAAACAAAAATTCTCCAAATGCACCCCTCGATATTGAGTCTCCCAAATCATGCTCACTGGCGCCGGAATTACTTCATCCACCCGTCCGATCTCGACCCGTCGACGGATCGTGATACACTGGGCAAGGTAGTATTAAAAATGTTTCGCTGCTACGTTCAAAAATTATTGACATATTAATTGTCCAGTCCTTGACGCGGGCCGTTGCGCAAACGGTCTATGGGACAAGTAATGCTAGCGCAAGCATAACGCGAGTTCCCGCCTCACGAAGTATGCAGCCAATATTAACGCATGCCAAGCAATATATATGTGTGTGTGTGTATACATATATTTATAATATATATATATATATAGATAGATAGATAGATAGATAGATCAATGTCCCTGGCGCGAGAGGGGGGTGTTTCCGAAAATCGCGCGCTGTCTCAAATTCACGACAATCTCGATCAGTGGTTCCATCTGGTGGATATGTTTAGGGGTCATGTGATTTGTCATATGGCCTGTTACCGACAAAATACATGAGAAATACATAGCGTACGACGGAGAAAGAATGGGTCGTTCATCTCAGTGTCATGCATTTTAACAAACATCGTTTGCGACAGTTATGACTGTGATCCTAAGATAGTGAACGTTGTAGAAGAACACCCGTAGACTCCGCTGTGGTTGCATATTTACGACGAGTTGACCCTCGGTTACTGCTACCGACTGACAACTCCCACTCAATTACCGTGTGTACAACTATTAGTCACTAGACATCGTCGGTAATCACGTCGATTCTGGTTGGCCGGCTGATTCCACATTTCTCCGTGAAATAGATTAGGTTTTTTTATTAAACGTACAACTGAATACCTTAAATAAAAGGTTGGTAGCTTAATTGCTTTACTGAAGAATTATTAAGCCAACCAGTTCACGCTGTCGTTCTGTGATTTCCGATCAGAGTCTAAGGTGGTTTCCTCCAAACAGCCCAAATCGGAGCTAACGCAGTTTTTTTTACAAGCAGTTTGGGTGTCATGAAACGGAGGTTCATGACTGCTGTTTGAAAAGCTATGGGGTTTTCTATTTCAGTAACATGTGGTGGGATCTTATTCCATATGCGGATTGCTCGGGGGTAGAAAGAAAACATGCACATGCGGTACCTGGTGGCTATGTAATATGGCCACAGTTTTTTTGACGGTTTGCTATTTGTGGGACCATGTTTGTAGTTTGATCAGGTCAAATTGGAGGATGTTGCTATCAGTTTCAGATGTGATTTTGCAATACATGATGCTGTCATCGTCAAATTAAGAGTATGGGGGATTGAATGTTGTTGTTTATGTCATTTATATATATATATATATATATAAATAGAACTGGTCCTGATTTGTGGAAGAAGACATGTCGAGCGGTTAGATTCCCAATTACTTGACGTAAGCCATAAACAAATTTTATTTCAGTCAATTTTACTCGTGGATATTGTTGACTTTCAGCAGAGGACATAATTGACACAACAGTTTCAGTGACAGACAATTTAAGGCTTCTAGTTCTAGTTTTTTTTTTCAGCACTCAGGTGTCAGCAGGGTTCTATTAGTATTGCTAAATTCCGCCCATAGCTCCCTGGCATATCAATCTATCTAATGACAACTGGATTTGGTTATTGACTATGAGATTGATCAACCCCCTCATATTCGAATATTTCTACACATGTTTAATGGTAACATTGTAATTTTTGTTTCAGAGCAGTGAAGTCATGGATAGTCGGAATTATGAGGATGTTGGTGCTGAAAAGCCTCTTTTTGGGGAAGCTACTCGCAAGGTAACTCGTTGTGTTCGCTTAAGCAACAACTCATTTGGAGATCGATCCATTACACCCCTGACCTGAAGCAGGTGAAAGTACTAATGATAATTAGTCAACAACTGCTTCAGTGGTCACATTGTTTGGTGCAGAATGCTGTTTGATGTTAGTTGGTAGCTCTCCCCCTGTGCTGGAGTAAGCCTCCTAGCCCAGGATGTTTACACAGCAGGATTCCTTGAAGCACATTCCCTATGAATACCTGCCTTTATGGCTATATATAAGCTTCACTGGATTCCCGGTGAAGCTTATTTGCTTCATTGATGCTAATGTTTGACCAGCTTGACTGTAGGGCAATTTTCTCTGCTGCCTTCCTGCCCACAATATGACAGAGGCTTGAAAAACATTCTGTCTTTCACTTCACTTTCACTTTCACTTTACTTTATTGTCCTTAAAAAAGGATATGCATTTTACAACTCATGATCACATCTCAAATATATGGGATGGTCTCAACAAAATGCAAATGAATTTTCAGATGTATACACTACAAGAACAATTCAATCGGGTGACATCAATATGACTCATTTAGCATTCAACATTCTAATGGCCACCGGCACAAAACTCCTGCTATAGCGACATGTTTTACATTTTATACAACGGTATCTCCTTTGAGACGGAAGTACATGGAAGAACGTAGAGAGCGGGTGATCAGACTCAGTAGCGACAGCTCGAGCTTTCTTCAAAATTGCATGGTCGATTATTTCGGTGAGCTTTGGTGTAGGTAAACCAATGATCTTGGCAGAAACATGTGAGATTTTCAGAAGCCTGTTACGGTTTTTCACAGAAAGAGCAGGGTAGTAACAAATGGTGCAGTAGGTTAAGAGAGGCTCAATTATGCTACGGTAAAGGCATAGAAGAAGTAGTGGATCAACATAGAAAGCTCGTAACTTTCGAAGAACGTGCAGTCGCTGCTGAGACTTCTTTTGCACGGCTGTAACATGCTCTGTAAATGACAATTTTTCATCTAGTATAACACCAAGGTATTTGAATGAATCAACCTGTTCCACAGGTTCACCGTTGATGACAATAGGACTAATGACAGTTCTATTACGACGGAAGTCGATGCACATTTCTTTCGTTTTGGAAACATTCAGATGCAGAAAATTGTTAATTGTCTTACCTTTTGTTGGAAAAATGGTAACTTTTATGTGTATTTGATTGTATTTACAAATACTTTTCAAATACACACCAAATACAAATACACACCCTTTTGTGATTTTCAATTCAAGTACAAATACACAAAATTTTGGTATTCAAATACAAATATGTATTTGTATCCAACCCTGATTTATATAAATATATAAACAACACTAACTAACATAATAGATAGTGTTTGGCATCATTCTGAGTTGTCATCAAAGGATGTTGTGTGCCCATAGCATTGGCTGTTGAATGTCCTCTTTACCATGTTTCAAAGGTATTTGTTGTTTTTTGGGTGGATTTATTACAGCGTTGCCTCTGTTTTCAGGACCGAGTGCTCAACCTGGTTGTAGGGTCCTTCACTGCCTTGCTTGTCACTGTGAGTAGAACAGCCCCCTGGCCACACCACAACACACATGGCCTACTGTGACACCACAACACACACATGGCCTACTGTGACCTGTGACACCACAACACACACGGCCTACTGTGATACCACAACACACACATGGCCTACTGTGACATAACACAACACAACACATGGCCTACTGTGACACCACAACACACACATGGCCTACTGTGACACACAACAACACACACATGGCCTACTGTGACACACCACACACACACACATGGCCTACTGTGACACACCACAACACAACACATGGCCTACTGTGACACCACAACAACACACATGGCCTACTGTGAAACAACAACACACATGGCCTACTGTGACACACACAACACACATATGGCCTACTGTGACCCACTGTCTGCCACCACAACACACACATGGCCTCTGTGACACACCACAACACACACATGGCTACTGTGACACCACAACACACACTATGGCCTACTGTGACCCACCACAACACACACATGGCCTACTGTGACACCACAACACACACATGGCCTACTGTGACACCACAACACACACATATGGCCTACTGTGACACCACAACACACACATGGCCTACTGTGACACCACAACACACACATGGCCTACTGTGACACACCACAACACATACATGGCTCACTGTGACACACCACAACACACACATGGCCTACTGTGACCACACAACACATGCACACCACAACACACACATGGCCCACTGTGACACACCACAACACACACATGGCCTACTGTGACACACCACAACACACACATGGCCTACTGTGACACCACAACACACACATGGCCTACTGTGACACCACAACACACATATGGCCTACTGTGACACACCACAACACACACACATGGCCTACTGTGACACACAACAACACACACATGGCCTACTGTGACACACCACACCACAACACACACATGGCCTACTGTGACACACCACAACACACACACATGGCCTACTGTGACACCACAACACACATATGGCCTACTCTGACACACCACAACACACACATGGCCTACTGTGACACACCACAACATGCTACTGTGACACACCACAACACACACATGGCTCACTGTGACACAACACACATGGCCACTGTGACACCACACACACACATGGCTCACTGTGACACACCACAACACACACATGGCCTACTGTGACACACCACAACACACACATGGCTCACTGTGACACACCACAACACACACATGGCCTACTGTGACCCACCACACATGGCCACTAACACAACACACATGGCCTACTGTGACACACAACAACACACATGGCCTACTGTGAACCACAACACCACATGGCCTACTGGACACCACAACACACACATGGCCTACTGTGACACCACAACACACACATGGCCTACTGTGACACCACAACACACACATGGCCTACTGTGACACCACAACACACACATGGCCTACTGTGACACCACAACACACACATGGCCTACTGTGACACCACAACACACACATGGCCTACTGTGACACCACAACACACACATGGTCTACTGTGACACACAACAACACACACATGGCCTACTGTGACACCACAACACACACATGGCCTACTGTGACACCACAACACACACATGGCCTACTGTGACACCACAACACACACATGGCCTACTATGACACCACAACACACACATGGTCTACTGTGACACACAACAACACACACATGGCTCACTGTGACACCACAACACACACACATGTCCTACTGTGACACACCACAACACACACATGGCCTACTGTGACACACCACAACACACACATGGCCCACTGTGACACACCACAACACACACACACATGTCCTACTGTGACACACCACAACACACACATGGCCTACTGTGACACACCACAACACACACATGTCCTACTGTGACACACCACAACACACACATGGCCCACTGTGACACACCACAACACACACACATGGCCTACTGTGACACAACACACACATGGCCTACTGTGACACACCACAACACACACATGGCCTACTGTGACACACCACACACACACACATGGCCTACTGTGACACATGCCTACTGTGACACACACACACATGGCCTACTGTGACCACCACAACACACACATGGCCTACTGTGACACACCACAACACACACATGGCCTACTGTGACACACCCACACACACATGGCCTACTGTGACACACCACAACACACACATGGCCCACTGTGACACACCACAACACACACATGGCCTACTGTGACACCACACTGGCCCTGTGACACACCACAACACACACATGGCCCACTGTGACACACCACAACACACACATGGCCTACTGTGACACACCACAACACACACATGGCCTACTGTGACACCACAACACACCACTGTGAACACACACACACACATGGCCTACTGTGACACACCACAACACACACATGGCCTACTGTGACACACCACAACACACACATGGCCTACTGTGACACACCACAACACACACATGGCTCACTGTGACACACCACAACACACACATGGCCTACTGTGACACACCACAACACACACATGGCCTACTGTGACACACCACAACACACACATGGCCTACTGTGACACACCACAACACACACATGGCCTACTGTGACAACACAACACACACATGGCCACTGTACACAACCACACACATGGCTCATTGTGACACACCACAACACACACACATGGCCTACTGTGACACACCACAACACACACATGGCCACTTACACACACACACACATGGCCTGACCACACAACACACACATGGCCACTGTGACACACCACAACACACCACACATGGCCTGTGACACACCACAACACACACACATGGCCTACTGTGACACACCACAACACACACATGGCCTACTGTGACACACCACCACACACATGGCTCATTGTGACACACCACAACACACACACTGGCCTCTTACAACAAAACACACTGGCACCAACCAACCACACACCACACACACCACACACACACACACACACACACACACACACACACACACACACACACACACACACACACACACACACACACACACACACACACACACACACACACATGGCCTAATGTGACACACCACAACACACACATGGCCTACAGTAACATCTAACTAAATACCAAGCCCATCACTTGCCTGTTAGCAATCTTCACTTGTATGTTAGCCCATCAGGTGGTGCTAGCATTCACAGCAACCCTATTGTCAGAATGACCGAGTGAGGCTGGCTGTTGGTTGTGACATAGCTCTACAGGCAACATATCCTGGACTGGATGAAGACAAAACTGTTAGAAAGGAAGGAGAGAATAGTTGAGGAACAGCTGTGCTCACTCTAACACTGGAGGAACAACTGTGCTCACTCTAACACTGGAGGAACAGCTGTGCTCACTCTGACACTGGAGGAACAGCTGAGCTCACTCTGACACTGGAGGAACAGCTGTGGTCACTCTAACACTGGAGGAACAGCTGTGCTCCCTCTGACACTGGAGGAACAGCTGTGCTCACTCTAACACTGGAGGAACAGCTGTGCTCACTCTGACACTGGAGGAACAGCTGTGCTCACTCTGACACTGGAGGAAGAACTGTGCTCACTCTAACACTGGAGGAACAGCTGTGCTCACTCTAACACTGGAGGAACAGCTGTGCTCACTCTGACACTGGAGGAACAGCTGTGCTCACTCTGACACTGGAGGAACAACTGTGCTCACTCTGACATTGGAGGAACAGCTGTGCTCACTCTGACATTGGAGGAACAACTGTGCTCACTCTAACACTGGAGGAACAGCTGTGCTCACTCTGACACTGGAGGAACAGCTGTGCTCACTCTAACACTGGAGGAACAGCTGTGCTCACTCTAACACTGGAGGAACAGCTGTGCTCCCTCTGACACTGTGGATGAACAGCTGTGCTCACTCTAACACTGGAGGAACAGTTGTGCTCACACTGACACTGGAGTGTGGAGAACAACATCTATGATCTGGGAGTTGATGATATGACCACTTGATTAATCGATGCTATGTAGATGATTTCAGTCCAAGCAACATTACACGGTGTGTACACTGTGTGTATGTACACACTGTGTGTACACTGTCTGTATGTATACACTGTGTGTACACTGTATGCTTTGTTTCAGATCACACTGATCAGTGCGTTTGCATTCCCCCACTGGCCACCGCGTGGAATCAACGTCTACTTTGCATTCTGCATGGTTCTTATTCTTCTCTCTCACCTCATCCTGGTCAGTCTCACGGCACTCACACAGCAGCTCACACATTTTATCACTAATTTATTTTATTATTTTATTATAAATGAAACAAAGTCTTATTAAGAGAGTATTGTTAAGTATATGTCTAGCATCACAAGTTACTTATTAATTTTGATTTTGTTATTTTGTGATGAACACCAGAAATATATATTTTTCCATTTGAACTGTGACATGTCTTCCATAAATAAAATATACATAATAGATAATATATGCAGTGAGGTATGCATATGTTAACAGCTGGATTAAATGTAATGTGTTATGAACAATACCCATTAGTGCCTCTTATTTTGCTGCACAATGTCGCAGGAAGATGTGACATGTACAAAGTGATGTAAATATACACTGCTATTGTTTCTGATTTTGTAGATCTACTGGTACAGACAAGGTGACTTGGAACCACGCTTCAGAACACTGATCTACTACAATGCTTTCACAATTATACTGCTTTGTATTTGTGCCAACATCTACATCCATGCAGTTCACTAGCTACTTCTTCCATGCACCTCTCACACAGGCTGCCTAGTGACTGCCCCCAGACAGTGCTCAGCCAGGCTGCCTAGTAACTGCTCCCAGACAGTGCTCAGCCAGGCTGCCTAGCAACCACTTCCAGACAGTGCTCAGCCAGGCTGCCTAGCAACCACTTCCAGACAGTGCTCAGCCAGGCTGCCTAGCAACCACTTCCAGACAGTGATCAGCCAGGCTGCCTAGCAACCACTTCCAGACAGTGCTCAGCCAGGCTGCCTAGCAACCACTTCCAGAAAGTGATCAGCCAGGCTGCCTAGCAACCACTACCAGACAGTGCTCAGCCATCCTGCCTAGCAACCACTTCCAGACAGTGCTCAGCCAGGCTGCCTAGCAACCACTTCCAGACAGTGCTCAGCCAGTCTGCCTAGAACCACTTCTAGACAGTGCTCAGCCAGTCTGCCTAGCAACCACTTCCAGACAGAGCTCAGCCAGGCTGTCTAGCAACCACTTCCAGACAGAGCTCAGCCAGGCTGCCTAGCAACCACTTCCAGACAGTGCTCAGCCAGGCTGCCTAGCAACCACTTCCAGACAGAGCTCAGCCAGGCTGCCTAGCAACCACTTCCAGACAGAGCTCAGCCAGGCTGCCTAGCAACCACTTCCAGACAGTGCTCAGCCAGGCTGCCTAGCAACCACTTCCAGACAGAGCTCAGCCAGGCTGCCTAGCAACCACTTCCAGACAGAGCTCAGCCAGGCTGCCTAGTTGTTGCTTCCAGACACAAGTATGAGTGCTAGATGCATCAGATGAGTGTGTTAGTGCATGTAAAGTCATCTGATAATAAGCATTGTTGTGATCTCCCACTGTTCAACAAACGTAATGTAAAATATTACATAGTAAATGAATGAAGAAATAGACTGTTGGTTACACTGGTGACATGAGTGACCAGGCAATGTGAGATTATAAAATGTACATTTATGCTAAGTTAAAACATTGATGGAACATAACTAATACAACTGTTTGGCTCATGCTGAATCGGCCTGTGACTTAACACCCAGTCGACTGTGACAGTTGACACTGTCCTTGAGTGTCACCAGTGACAGATGAGTGGAGGCAGGTGTGTAAATCAGCAGGTGTATCGATCTACACTTGATCTTTGAGGTCTCACAAAGTTGTTCTTCTGATGACTCAACACGGACTCGGTTGACATGTCAACTATTTTATGATGACACCAAGAAGGACATTGATAGCTGTCAGTCTGCTAGAGGTGTATGCCATCAGTCGGTGTTCATTTCTGTTTTCTACACTGATATGCCTTAAATATATAATTTTCTGTTGTTAATATTTTTCATACATATGAAGTTGAGTTCATAAACAATACATTGTATATAATTATATACTTCAGGTGTGTGTAGTGTTCATGTGATTAATGTAAATTAATAAATTATGAAATACAGATATAGTAGAACTTAACTTGGTTATGAGATGTAAATATGGTATGTGTTGCTTGTGTTTTAGCACATATCACATTTATGTATGTATATATCTAGCTACATATTTACATTTCTCACCTTTCCGTCTTCTTCCTGTGTGGTGTCTGTCTGTGTGTATACATACACACACGCACACACCACACAGGGAGAAGACAGGGAAATGTGAGAAATAGATATCTATATGAAATCATACAGCTGTATTTATACGACTAGAGGCAGGCTATAAATAATGAATCTTGAGAATGTGGGAGCGTATGTATGTCATGAGGACACCAGTTGATATGTTGCTGGTCTTACATCTTCTTTCTTCTCAATGTCTTGCCAGTTATTTTTTGTGTGAACCAATGCAGTGGTGTATGTGAGTACTCAATAAAAGTTGACTGGTAACTGTAAGTTGACCACTGTGGCCCTGAGACGAGCCAGTGTGACCAGCAGTCATATTGTGGTCACCCTCAGTCTACCCACCTCAACAAACATAGTTGAAAACATGGTCTATGCTGGTTGCACTGAATCAGTTGGATGGCTGCCCACTGAGAGACAAATATGCAAGTTACATGTGTGTGTATGTAAGCACAGGACACTTTGCACTTCCAAATGTTCAGTGTAAAATTAAATAAAGCTAGTGCACACAATATTGGTACACAGCACAACTTACTGGGTGAATTAAATTCAACACAGCACAACTTTCTAGATCACGAGTCCAACACAGCACAACTTGCCAGATCACAAGTCTAACACAGCACAACTTACTGGATCACATGAGTCCAACACAGCACAACTTACTAGATCACATGAGTCCAACACAGCACAACTTACTGGATCACATGAGTCCAACACAGCACAACTTACTAGATCACATGAGTCCCAACACAGCACAACTTACTAGATCATACGAGTCCCAACACAGCACAACTTATTAGATCACACGAGTCCCAACACACCACAACTTACTAGATCACAGGAGTCCCAACACACCACAACTTACTAGATCACATGAGTCCAACACAGCACAACTTACTAGATCACATGAGTCCCAACACAGCACAACTTACTAGATCACATGAGTCCAACACAGCACAACTTATTAGATCACACGAGTCCCAACACAGCACAACTTACTAGATCACATGAGTCCATCACAGCACAACTTACTAGATCACACGAGTCCAACACAGCACAACTTACTAGATCACATGAGTCCATCACAGCACAACTTACTAGATCACATGAGTCAAACACAGCACAACTTATTAGATCACATGAGTCCCAACACAGCACAACTTACTAGATCACATGAGTCCCAACACAGCACAACTTATTAGATCACATGAGTCCCAACACAGCACAACTTACTAGATCACATGAGTCCATCACAGCACAACTTACTAGATCACATGAGTCAAACACAGCACAACTTATTAGATCACATGAGTCCCAACACAGCACAACTTACTAGATCACATGAGTCCATCACAGCACAACTTACTAGATCACACGAGTCCAACACAGCACAACTTACTAGATCACATGAGTCCAACACAGCACAACTTACTAGATCACATGAGTCCATCACAGCACAACTTACTAGATCACATGAGTCAAACACAGCACAACTTATTAGATCACATGAGTCCCAACACAGCACAACTTACTAGATCACATGAGTCCCAACACAGCACAACTTATTAGATCACATGAGTCCCAACACAGCACAACTTACTAGATCACATGAGTCCAACACAGCACAACTTATTAGATCACACAAGTCCCAACACAGCACAACTTACTAGATCACATGAGTCCATCACAGCACAACTTACTAGATCACATGAGTCCCAACACAGCACAACTTACTAGATCACATGAGTCCAACACAGCACAACTTACTAGATCACATGAGTCCAACACAGCACAACTTACTAGATCACACGAGTCCAACACAGCACAACTTACTAGATCACATGAGTCCCAACACAGCACAACTTACTAGATCACATGAGTCCAACACAGCACAACTTACTAGATCACACGAGTCCAACACAGCACAACTTACTAGATCACATGAGTCCCAACACAGCACAACTTACTAGATCACATGAGTCCAACACAGCACAACTTATTAGATCACATGAGTCCCAACACAGCACAACTTACTAGATCACGAGTCCCAACACAGCACAACTTACTAGATCACATGAGTCCCAACACAGCACAACTTACTAGATCACATGAGTCCAACACAGCACAACTTATTAGATCACACGAGTCCCAACACAGCACAACTTACTAGATCACATGAGTCCATCACAGCACAACTTACTAGATCACACGAGTCCAACACAGCACAACTTACTAGATCACATGAGTCCAACGCAGCACAACTTACTAGATCACATGAGTCCATCACAGCACAACTTACTAGATCACATGAGTCAAACACAGCACAACTTACTAGATCACATGAGTCCCAACACAGCACAACTTATTAGATCACATGAGTCCCAACACAGCACAACTTACTAGATCACACGAGTCCCAACACAGCACAACTTACTAGATCACATGAGTCCAACACAGCACAACTTACTAGATCACATGAGTCCAACACAGCACAACTTACTAGATCACATGAGTCCATCACAGCACAACTTACTGGATCACATGAGTCCAATTGATAATTTATTATTATTTGATTCCAAAACAATTTACTGGGTTTGGTAGATTTATTTCTTCTGACCCAAACTTCACAAATGCTATGACACAGATACAACCACCTACAGCAGCTAATTTTGCCTTTTTTCTACATATAAAATAGTATTTAAGGATATAAAATAACCATTATAGCTACCAGCTATGATAGATTATATAAACATGTATTTTGCTGTAACCAAATAATAACTTTATTGCCAAATTAGTTAAACCTTCTAGGTTGTAGATTGATCACTTTGATGTCATATTTTCTTTGGTTGGCTGATAGTTTTATAAACAGAAAATATATTATGTACATCACACAACAAATGTATCTTTTGTAATTTCACAGTAAATTTATTTTGCCATTCACACTACAGAGTAACAGAATGAACAATTTTCTCACCAGAAACATTGTGCTTTGCAAAATGTATTACATACAACAGATTGTGTTGCAGTGAAAGAAAAGAATCGTTCATAAAGCTTTCACAATAAGCTTTCAGAACTTAGCAATGCAGTGGTGGCACATTTGGGAAGGGCATTTGTCTGTCATGTTTCCTCTATAACTACAGTTTAGCATGGACACAGTACTGGGCAACTAAGCTCAGTTTCCCTAGATCCAAGACAGATTGCAGGAGTGAGCAGTGAATAGGTTTCATTCTCACTGTGTATGTTACTGTTGCATTCACAGTGATGGGCAAAAAATATAAAATAAGTTTGTACAACTGACCCAAATGTGGTACAACAGTACTGTATACAAAGTTACAAACATGCAGACAAACATCTAAAGTCACAATGACATATGCAAGTAGGCAAAGCAAAAGATAACATACACGAACAAAAATGATCACTTTTTAAAGTACAACAATTATGAGATTGTTTAAGAATTGTTAATATAGCTGTATATTTACATGATAATATATCATGTTTGGGATATCAGAGAAATGTGTTGTTATAATGCCCAACTCAAATCAGTTATGATTCATCAGTATCACAAAATACACGTACAAGAACAGATATTTTCTGTCAGAAAAATAACTGTTCTTGCGTGTTTCAACCTGTAATTTATATCAAAACAATTATCAGGGATTTCTGCTTCTTATGAAAAGTGTTATAAATTGTTAGTGTTGACACCACAGCTGAATATTAACTTGTCTTTAAAAATGTAAACTTTACTTGTAAGCATATTTTCTGCAACATTTTATTACAGTCTATCAGAGAATGAGAATTCTTACATCTTGACATATTTCAGAAATATTCAAGCATTCAGATGTTACTTTCAGCAAGATGACATATTCATGTAGTATTACGACTGTGCATTTGGTGAGCTGGCCTCATTGGATTGGTTACTTTTATCAACTTCAACGTCAGATGATGAGCCAATGAGATCAGTGCTGTCAGAGGATGTCAACATCGGGTCTGAAATCAAAGACGTCATAATCACTCATGGTGGCTACTGGCAGAGAAGCCAGAAACACTGGCATGCACACACTTTCTATTGGTGTTGGTTATGCTATGGAGACTGAAGAATTGTTAGACAGCAGCTATGACATTTGACACTCTGTAAAGAGAGATACGTCTGCTGGCAAACAAAGCATGACCCATCAATTCTGAATAATCGTATTTACCCAACTCAACCAATAAAGACATTGCACCACTATATTTATTATGTTGGCATGTTAGTGATTTATAATTTTCCATAACATAATCTATGATAAAATAACTTATTCCTGCAGAGCAAACCTGGCATATAATTTCAACACAGTTATTCTCCACAGACATATTCAAACTTGCATCCTAACTTATTTATAACTGTCGCAGCAATTATATCTCCTGATAACTGTTGTAAAATATCTTTAGGGAAATCGAGAACAATGCATTTAAAAGGAATATTAAATAACCTAGATACAGGGCACTTTGAGAAGTATTGACCAAGTTGTGAGTGACCGTATGTTTGCTGACCTGAGAGAGAAGACATGAGAATTAGGTCACCATCGCCAGCAGTGGAAGAGACGAACTCAGGTGGTGACGAGGCTGAGATGACAAGATGGGAGGTGACAGCAGTGGCATCCATGTCTGACTCACTCACCTCCTCCGTCCCGTCAATTGTCTACAGACACACAGCAGTTTTCTCAGTCATTTCATAATTCAGTTCACAAGTGCCTGGAGAATAACTTGTCAAAATACGAGATGTTTTGCAAAACCTTACTTTATTTGATCATTAATAACAGGACCTTAAAACATACACCTAGAGGTCCAGACCAGTGACATATCATGATGTTCTTTGAAATCTTATTTGACCAATAATGACACAGATAGTTAGCAGTGATACTCCAGACCATGCATGCATATTTCTATGTGTAATGTTGTTAATTTGAAGCATGTTGAAAAGACAACAGCCAAATGTGTTGCCTTTAAGAGATCTTATCCTACTCTGTTGCTGTACGTCTCTATCCCGTCCTCACTGGACTGTCACAACACTGTGCATTGTTTGTCTCACCTCGATGGCAAACGCATCCTCCACTTTGATCTGCACCTGTTCACTGATGTCTCCAGCCTCTTCCTGCGGCTCTCCATCCTCATCCACCTCCTCCGTGAAGGATGACAGCTGATCAACCTGACAAGTGACTCCTACATGTGACAACTGATCGACCTCACAGGTGGCCCCAGCATGTGACATCTGATCACCCTCACAGGACACTCCTGGATGTGACAGTTGATCGACCTCACATGAGATTTCTGGTTGTGATAAATGATCGACCTCATGTGAGACCCCTGGTTGTGACAGCTGATCCACCTCACACGAGCCCCCCGGATGTGACAGCTGATCCACCTCACACGAGCCCCCCGGATGTACCTCTTCTTCTGCAGCCATGGCCTCGAGGCCTGCAGCACAACAGCACGGCAACCTTAGACAGTTCCTCATCTCGACTCCAACATGCCTGATCCAGATGTAATGTATAAAGCTTATATAATTTGACAGCATTTCCAGAGAACTGTTTTAATGCATAACAAATATGTAACACCGGCATAAATTGGACTAAATCAAAACTTAAACTGAGAAGTAGTCATATCAATAATGGTTAGTATACATGTTATTACTAAATACGTTTTTATTTACTACCTATAAATAATGAAATAACTAACATAAATTACAATTATAAATTTGTTCTGCTGTTACTGTAAAGTTACAGCCACAAGAATACTACGGAGTTGACAACATACTCTCTGTGACGCTGCCTTGGTCTGTCATAGTTTCTTGCAAGTGCATCAGAGTGGCTGTGTCATCTGTGTCATCTGTGCCATTGCTGTGTTGATCATCTGTTGCCTGCAGGACGACGTGTTGTGGGTTCATGCGCACCATCACATTGGGAGTGGCCTTGAGGGATGGCTGTAAACACAGGGCCAAGTCAAGTGTGTTCATGTGCACCATCACATTGGGAGTGGCCTTGAGGGACGGCTGTAAACACAGGGCCAAGTCAAGTGTGTTCATGTGCACCATCACATTGGGAGTGGCCTTGAGGGACGGCTGTAAACACAGGGCCAAGTCAAGTGTGTTCATGCGCACCATCACATTGGGAGTGGCTTTGAGGGATGGCTGTAAACACAGGGCCAAGTCAAGTGTGTTCATGCGCACCATCACATTGGGAGTGGCTTTGAGGGATGGCTGTAAACACAGGGCCAAGTCAAGTGTGTTCATGTGCACCATCACATTGGGAGTGGCCTTGAGGGACGGCTGTAAACACAGGGCCAAGTCAAGTGTGTTCATGCGCACCATCACATTGGGAGTGGCTTTGAGGGATGGCTGTAAACACAGGGCCAAGTCAAGTGTGTTCATGCGCACCATCACATTGGGAGTGGCTTTGAGGGATGGCTGTAAACACAGGGCCAAGTCAAGTGTGTTCATGTGCAACCATCACATTGGGAGTGGCCTTGAGGGACGGCTGTAAACACAGGGCCAAGTCAAGTGTGTTCATGTGCAACCATCACATTGGGAGTGGCCTTGAGGGATGGCTGTAAACACAGGGCCAAGTCAAGTGTGTTCATGTGCAACCATCACATTGGGAGTGGCTTTGAGGGATGGCTGTAAACACAGGGCCAAGTCAAGTGTGTTCATGTGCAACCATCACATTGGGAGTGGCCTTGAGGGATGGCTGTAAACACAGGGCCAAGTCAAGTGTGTTCATGTGCAACCATCACATTGGGAGTGGCCTTGAGGGATGGCTGTAAACACAGGGCCAAGTCAAGTGTGTTCATGTGTAACCATCACATTGGGAGTGGCTTTGAGGGATGGCTGTAAACACAGGGCCAAGTGAAGTGTGTTCATGTGCAACCATCACATTGGGAGTGGCCTTGAGGGACGGCTGTAAACACAGGGCCAAGTCAAGTGTGTTCATGTGCAACCATCACATTGGGAGTGGCCTTGAGGGACGGCTGTAAACACAGGGCCAAGTCAAGTGTGTTCATGTGAAACCATCACATTGGGAGTGGCCTTGAGGGACGGCTGTAAACACAGGGCCAAGTCAAGTGTGTTCATGTGCAACCATCACTGGGAGTGGCCTTGAGGACGGCTGTAAACACAGGGCCAAGTCAAGTGGTTCATGTGACCATCACATTGGAGTGGCCTTGAGGATGGCTGTAAACACAGGGCCAAGTCAAGTGTGTTCATGTGCAACCATCACATTGGGAGTGGCTTTGAGGGATGGCTGTAAACACAGGGCCAAGTCAAGTGTGTTCATGTGCAACCATCACATTGGGAGTGGCCTTGAGGGATGGCTGTAAACACAGGGCCAAGTCAAGTGTGTTCATGTGCAACCATCACATTGGGAGTGGCCTTGAGGGATGGCTGTAAACACAGGGCCAAGTCAAGTGTGTTCATGTGTAACCATCACATTGGGAGTGGCTTTGAGGGATGGCTGTAAACACAGGGCCAAGTGAAGTGTGTTCATGTGCAACCATCACATTGGGAGTGGCCTTGAGGGACGGCTGTAAACACAGGGCCAAGTCAAGTGTGTTCATGCGCACCATCACATTGGGAGTGGCCTTGAGGGACGGCTGTAAACACAGGGCCAAGTGAAGTGTGTTCATGTGCAACCATCACATTGGGAGTGGCCTTGAGGGACGGCTGTAAACACAGGGCCAAGTCAAGTGTGTTCATGCGCACCATCACATTGGGAGTGGCCTTGAGGGACGGCTGTAAACACAGGGCCAAGTCAAGTGTGTTCATGTGCAACCATCACATTGGGAGTGGCCTTGAGGGACGGCTGTAAACACAGGGCCAAGTCAAGTGTGTTCATGTGTAACCATCACATTGGGAGTGGCCTTGAGGGATGGTTGTAAACACAGGGCCAAGTGAAGTGTGTTCATGTGCAACCATCATACTGGGAGTGGCCTTGAGGGGCGGCTGTAAACACAGGGCCAAGTGAAGTATGTTCATGTGCAACCATCACATTGGGAGTGGCCTTGAGGGATGGCTGTAAACACAGGGCCAAGTCAAGTATGTTCATGTGCAACCATCACATTGGGAGTGGCCTTGAGGGACGGCTGTAAACACATGGCCAAGTGAAGTGTGTTCATGTGCAACCATCACATTGGGAGTGGCCTTGAGGGACAGCTGTAAACACAGGGCCAAGTCAATTGTGTTCATGTGCAACCATCACATTGGGAGTGGCCTTGAGGGACGGCTGTAAACACAGGGCCAAGTCAAGTGTGTTCATGTGCAACCATCACATTGGGAGTGGCCTTGAGGGACGGCTGTAAACACAGGGCCAAGTCAAGTGTGTTCATGTGTAACCATCACATTGGGAGTGGCCTTGAGGGATGGTTGTAAACACAGGGCCAAGTGAAGTGTGTTCATGTGCAACCATCATACTGGGAGTGGCCTTGAGGGGCGGCTGTAAACACAGGGCCAAGTGAAGTATGTTCATGTGCAACCATCACATTGGGAGTGGCCTTGAGGGATGGCTGTAAACACAGGGCCAAGTCAAGTGTGTTCATGTGCAACCATCACATTGGGAGTGGCCTTGAGGGATGGCTGTAAACACATGGCCAAGTGAAGTGTGTTCATGTGCAACCATCACATTGGGAGTGGCCTTGAGGGACAGCTGTAAACACAGGGCCAAGTCAATTGTGTTCATGTGCAACCATCACATTGGGAGTGGCCTTGAGGGACGGCTGTAAACACAGGGCCAAGTCAAGTGTGTTCATGTGCAACCATCACATTGGGAGTGGCCTTGAGGGACGGCTGTAAACACAGGGCCAAGTCAAGTGTGTTCATGTGCAATCATCAAATTGGGAGTGGCCTTGAGGGACGGCTGTAAACACATGGCCAAGTGAAGTGTGTTCATGTGCAACCATCACATTGGGAGTGGCCTTGAGGGACAGCTGTAAACACAGGGCCAAGTCAATTGTGTTCATGTGCAACCATCACATTGGGAGTGGCCTTGAGGGACGGCTGTAAACACAGGGCCAAGTCAAGTGTGTTCATGTGCAACCATCACATTGGGAGTGTTGGTGTATATGCATATCCTGTGTCAAGGATATGGTGTGGACTATGATGTGGTCAGACTCACCTGTGTCAGGGGCAGGGTGTGGTCTATGATGTGATCAGACTCACCTGTGTCAGGGATAGGGCGTGGACTGTGATGTGATCACACTCACCTGCGTTAGGGACAGAGTGTGGACTATGATGTGGTCAGACTCACCTGTGTCAAGGACAGAGTGTGGACTATCATGTCGTTAGACTCACCTGTGTCAGGGATAGATTCTGGACGATGATGTGGTCAGACTCACCTGTGTCAGGGATAGAGTGTGGACTATGATGTGGTCAGACTCACCTGTGTCAGGGATAGATTCTGGTCTTTGATGTGGTCAGACTCACCTGTGTCAGGGGCAGGGTGTGGACTATGATGTGGTCAGACTCACCTGTGTCAGGGGCAGGGTGTGGACTATGATGTGGTCAGAGGTCATGTTGGCGGTGGTGAAGGAGAGGGCGGGGTTGCTGTGGGGTTGGGTGATGAGGAAGGTGCCCTGCGCCTGTGTGCTGCCTGTTGTGGGGTTGTAACCCTGCACAACCTCGTATGTCTGGTAGGTGCTGCCACCCCCGTCATCCAAGGCAGGACTGCCATCTGGAAGGAGAGAGAGACATGTGAATGTGTTACTTGGCCACAGAGTCAGTGACTACCTCTGGGTAGCACCTGCATGACAACAGTTTGTTGAAGGATTCCTTCCAAATTAGTCAGTACGATATAAAGCGTCATCAGAGAAATAATTATGATATGTCAAGTATCCATACAATATAACAGCACAGCAAAGAATCATATACACTTACGACATGTCAGATATATTACATATGAAAACCAGTTACAATATATTGGTATAACATTAATTTAAATGTCATTTTGTGTTATCATATCTATGTGACATAATCTCACCTGCAGTTAACATGGGGATGGTGATGATGTTGGGGACAACATTAACTTGTGGGAAGTCGATCTGTTGCAGCTTGAGCAGGCCCCCAGCCCCCTTCACCCCCCGCAGCTGGTTGTGGGCATTGCGAACATATTCCACAATCTCTACAACACCACCAGAAATAATGGCCATGATCAGTGATCAACTTCATGGGAATTAGGCCACAATTAACACAGAATAGTGTAATGATGATGTACTGTAGAGTGAAGAACACCTAAGACTGAGACAAAATGAGTGACCGAGTGAAGGAGCAGTCATCTACTTGAAAACACAAGTCTGCCAATTTGATCCACAGATCAGGAAGGAGAGACACTACACAGGGCTGGGAATCAGAGACATTACACAGACCTGGGAAGGAGAGACACTACACAGGGCTGGGAATCAGAGACATTACACAGACCTGGGAAGGAGAGACACTACACAGGGCTGGGAATCAGAGACATTACACAGACCTGGGAAGGAGAGACACTACACAGGGCTGGGAATCAGAGACAGTACACAGACCTGGGAAGGAGAGACACTACACAGGGCTGGGAATCAGAGACATTACACAGACCTGGGAAGGAGAGACACTACACAGGGCTGGGAATCAGAGACATTACACAGACCTGGGAAGGAGAGACACTACACAGACCTGGGAATTAGAGACACTACACAGACCTGGGAAGGAGAGACACTACAGGTCTGGGAAGGAGAGACACCACACAGACCTGGGAAGGAGAGACACTACACAGGGCTGGGAATCAGAGACATTACACAGACCTGGGAAGGAGAGACACTACACAGACCTGGGAATTAGAGACACTACACAGACCTGGGAAGGAGAGACACTACAGGTCTGGGAAGGAGAGACACCACACAGACCTGGGAAGGAGAGACATTACACAGGGCTGGGAATCAGAGACATTACACAGACCTGGGAAGGAGAGACACTACACAGACCTGGGAATTAGAGACACTACACAGACCTGGGAAGGAGAGACACTACAGGTCTGGGAAGGAGAGACACCACACAGACCTGGGAAGGAGAGAGACACTACACAGACCTGGGAAGGAGAGAGGCACTATAAAACACTACACAGACCTGGGAAGGAAAGAGACACTACACAGACCTGGGAAGGAGATACACTACACAGACCTGGGAAGGAGAGAGACACTACACAAACCTGGGAAGGAGATACACTACACAGACCTGGGAAGGAGAGAGACACTACACAGACCTGGGAAGGAAAGAGACACTACACAGACCTGGGAAGGAAAGAGACACTACACAGACCTGGGAAGGAGAGACACTACACAAACCTGGGAAGGAGATACACTACACAGACCTGGGAAGGAGAGACACTACACAGACCTGGAAAGGAGGAGAGACACTACACAGACCTGGGAAGGAGAGACACTATACAGACCTGGGAATGAGAAAGACACCACACAGACCTAGGAAGGAGAGAGACACTACACAGACCTGGGAAGGAGAGACACTATACAGACCTGGGAATGAGAAAGACACTACACAGACTTGGGAAGGAGAGACACTACACAGACCTGGGAAGGAGAGACACTACACAGACCTGGGAAGGAAAGAGACACTACACAAACCTGGGAAGGAGATACACTACACAGACCTGGGAAGGAGAGACACTACACAGACCTGGGAAGGAAAGAGACACTACATAGACCTGGGAAGGAAAGAGACACTACACAGACCTGGGAAGGAGAGACACTACACAGACCTGGGAAGGAAAGAGACACTACACAGACCTGGGAAGGAGAGACACTACACAAACCTGGGAAGGAGATACACTACACAGACCTGGGAAGGAGAGAGACACTACACAAACCTGGGAAGGAGAGACACTACACAGACCTGGAAAGAGACACTACACAAACCTGGGAGGAGAGACACTACACAGACCTGGGAAGGAGAGACACTATACAGACCTGGGAATGAGAAAGACACCACACAGACCTAGGAAGGAGAGAGACACTACACAGACCTGGGAAGGAGAGACACTATACAGACCTGGGAATGAGAAAGACACCACACAGACCTAGGAAAGAGAGAGACACTACACAGACCTGGGAAGGAGAGACACTATACAGACCTGGGAATGAGAAAGACACTACACAGACTTGGGAAGGAGAGACACTACACAGACCTGGGAAGGAGAGACACTACACAGACCTGGGAAGGAAAGAGACACTACACATACCTGGAAAGGAGAGCATCTGGTACTCTGGCACGTGTCTCTTCATTGACCACCACTTGCCTCGCAGCCATTGGGGGGATCTCACACTGCAACATATCACACAGAGTAAGCACCACAGCCAAGCGTCGACTTGTATTTAGCACATCAATGAGTGTAGAGAATTGAGTGAGAGATGCAGGTGACGCAGGGAAAGAAGCACTGACCTGCTCCAGTCTTTGGCGAGCTGTGACCAGTCAATCTGAGTCTCATCCACCAGCCCGGTCTCAGCAATTCTACAAACACACATGGTCTCTCAACACTCTACATAATCTATCAACACTCTATATAATCTCTCAACACTTTACACAATCTCTCAACACTCTACAAAATATCTCACCACTCCACACAATCTCTCAAGACTCTACACAATCTCTCCCAATTCAACACAATCTCTCACCACTCCACACATTTTCTCACCATACCACACAATCTCTCACTGCTCTACACCTTCTCTCAACACTCTACACCATCTCTTAACACTCTACACCATCTCTCACCACTACACACAATCTCTCAACACTCCACACAATCTCTCAACACTCCACACAATCTCTCACCATTCCACACAATCTCTCACCATTCCACACAATCTCTCACCATTCCACACAATCTCTCACCTCTCCAAACAATCTCTCCACACTCCACACAATCTCACAACACTCCACACTATCTCAACACTCTGGACAAACTTTCAACATTCCACATAATCACTCAACACTTGAGACAGTCTCTCAACACACCACATGATATCTCAACACTCCACACAATCTCTCAACACAACATGACAGACATAACAGCAGTAGAATGTCATGTAAAGTGTAAATACTGATGTAGGTGAGTACTTATTGAGCAGAAGAATGTCGTCATCCCGGGTCCACTCCGAGCCCCCCGTCTGCTTCCAGTTCAAGTAGTTCAGCCATTTGGTACGACACTGCTTCTCTGACCGCGTTGCAACCTTCTCCGCTACCGATGCCCAAGACAGTCCACTTGTAATGTTTTCCCCTAGAAAAAGGAACAATGCATGTTTCATTAGGCATCATTATCATATGCAAATATGGCAATAGCTATTCTGAATTTCAGACTTCTGTTTACCAACAAAATAGTACAATGTGATATCTGTCTTGCCTGGCCATAAAACTCATACACAATCTTACCTGGCCATCCTCCAGACAATTCTTACACAATCTTACCTGGCCATACTCCATACAACTCATACACAATCTTACCTGGCCATCCTCCAGACAATTCTTACACAATCTTACCTGGCCATACTCCATACAACTCATACACAATCTTACCTGGCCATACTCCATACAACTCATACACAATCTTACCTGGCCATACTCCAGACAACTCATACACAATCTTACCTAGCTATACTCCAGACAACTCATACACAATCTTACCTGGCCATACTCCATACAACTCATACATAATCTTACCTGGCCATACTCCAGACAACTTGTACACAATCTTACCTGGCCGAACGCCAGACAACTTGTACACAATCTTACCTGGCCGTACTCCAGACAACTTGTACACAATCTTACCTGGCCATACTCCAGACAACTTGTACACACTCTTACCTGGCCGTACTCCAGACAACTTGTACACACTCTTACCTGGCCATACTCCAGACAACTTGTACACAATCTTACCTGGCCGTACTCCAGACAACTTGTACACAATCTTACCTAGCCGTACTCCAGACACCTTGTACAAATCTTACCTGGCCGTACTCCAGAAAACTTGTACACAATCTTACCTGGCCGTAT
This sequence comes from Ridgeia piscesae, assembly GCA_025642075.2. Lineage (NCBI taxonomy): Eukaryota > Metazoa > Annelida > Polychaeta > Sabellida > Siboglinidae > Ridgeia > Ridgeia piscesae. Next base: position 287,772 of record JAODUO010000640.1, read on the forward strand.
TCCAGACAACTCATACACAATCTTACCTGGCCGTACTCCAGACAACTTGTACACAATCTTACCTGGCCGTATTCCAGACAACTCATACACAATCTTACCTGGCCGTACTCCAGACAACTTGTACACAATCTTACCTGGCCGTACTCCAGACAACTTGTACACAATCTTACCTGGCCGTACTCCAGACAACTTGTACAAATCTTACCTGGCCGTACTCCAGAAAACTTGTACACAATCTTACCTGGCCGTATTCCAGACAACTCATACACAATCTTACCTGGCCGTACTCCAGACAACTTGTACACAATCTTACCTGGCCGTACTCCAGACAACTTGTACACAGCTGCAGCAAGCCTCGTCTCTTCTTCAGGCAGCCATTTGCCTGTCAGACAAATCATGAATATGTCACATACAGATAATCTGATACAAAACACTCAAGTGGGAATAGTTGAGGATATAGAACTACTTTATAATAACATGATCGCAATGATACTTTTGTTCAATTAAGCTGATTATTTCTATACAGACTGTACCTCATATCATGTGGTTTATACATTTCTAGAGAGGTAAAATTCAAAAATACTACTGATGATGACCGACAAAATTTTTACTTCATATTTGAAGCCTGAATGTAGAGACAGCCAGTGACGAGCATTACCATTATTAAATGCAGATCAGCTGCTCTGCATTATATACTAGTCTACGTTAGATATTAACATGCAATTGACTAATGAATCACATACCAAACAAATTTTCATAATAAATGCGTTTGCTTATGAACTATCGTGGCCACCACGATGAACAATTACGTTACAAGATACACCTAAATGTAGTAAATTAGAATTCCATATAATTTGGTGCTTACATATCCTGGAATTTGTTTTATAGTTTGTTTATAAATATCATGCAGCCATGACTGGAGTGTCAGGACTTACCTGAGTTACACGTGTCCTTCATGAGTCGACACCTGTCTTTGACGGAGGAGGCACTGCGGCCAAGGGAGGCTCCGATACTTGCCCAGTCGCTGCCGTGCTTTGTGCGCAGTCTGAAGTCATACAACCAATGTTGCTCATTTAGTCATATCAACATCACCAGTAGTCAGGACAGGTAGCTGGTGCTATATACATCATTGCCAATTCATTATTACAGTGTGTGTTTTTACACAAAGTAGTACAATACAATAAAATGTACATATTTCTATTGCATCCTGTTCTGACTAAACTGTTGAAAATTCATTAAAACATATCATGCATACCAAAAAAATCAAAACAAAAAAAACTAGGATATATTTCTCTATAAACAAACTATGGAAAATGTAAACTAGATGTCTCCTATATGATAAATTCATATAAAGAAATTATTTAAAATAAACTATTAATCGCTGAGCCATAGAACATACATTACTGTAACTAAACATTTTGCTTGCAACTCACAGTTTGAGTTGCATAATCTCCTCCTGTGAGTATTTGCCGATGTGGTTCTTCTGGTCGTACATGCGGATCACACGACGGTAGACAGAGAACAGTGGCCTCTGCAGGCCACGAGCAATTGTACGGTAGAAATCTTTGCGTTCGTCTTTCGACATCTCAAATACAATCATTGTTGGATCAGTAATTGAATTTTGCTGCAACAGATAGAAAAAGGAAGCTGTAGATAATAATTTATATTCACCCTTTTATTAGAACACTGATGTAGTATTAACCAGATGCAGACACAAGTGATGGCTGGTGATGCCTGTGTTACACTTGCAAGTGCTTGTGTCTCTTCTAGCACAGCTTTCTCATTCAAATGTTTATTTAAGAAAGATTTTTTCTTATACTGCCTCCTACTACAGTATTCTATTTAAGTCAAGTAATTGCACACCTGATGCAGTGAAACAGGGTTGAAGGCAAAATATACAGTTGTCATCACTTAAAATATGTCATCACTGTAGAGAGTAGAGACAGATGTTTGGTTAGTGAGACACAGAACTGAGGCAGTAAAATAGAGTTCAAGGTCCACTCACTTTGCAATAGTTGGCAATGTTGGCCTGAAGTAGTTCAACCTCCTCCTTTGTCCATTGTCCTTGCTTCCACTGGTGACCTGGTGACATGACAACACCCCTGTCTCTGTCACCAAACACTCAGTCATAGCTATGGCCTGGTGACATGACAACACCCCTGTCTCTGTCACCAAACACTTAGTCATAGCTATGACCTGCCTGGTGACATGACAACACCCCTGTCTCTGTCACCAAACACTCAGTCATAGCTATGACCTGGTGACATGACACACCCCAGTCTCTGTCACCAAACACTCAGTCATAGCTATAACCTGGTGACGAGTCAATGCCCCAGTCTCTGTCACCAAACACCCAGTCATAGCTATGACTTGGTGATGCGTCAACAGCCCAGTCTCTGTCACCAAACACTCAGTCACAGCTATGACCTGGTGATGCGTCAATACCCCAGTCTCTGTCACCAAACACCCAGTCATAGCTATGACTTGGTGACACGTCAACAGCCCAGTCTCTGTCACCAAACACTCAGTCACAGCTACGACCTGGTGACGCATCAATACCCAAGTCTCTGTCACCAAACACCCAATCATAGCTATGACTTGGTGACAGGTCAACAGCCCAGTCTCTGTCACCAAACACTCAGTCACAGCTATGACCTGGTGACGAGTCAATACCAGAGATGGAGTAATTGTACTCGTGTACTCGTACTCGTACTTTTTGAGTACTCATACTCATACTCGAGTACAAAGGAAAGTAATCGTACTCGTACTCGAGTACATTACCAAAGTAATCGTACTCATGATTACTTCTTACGATTACATTCTTTTCATATGAATGTCAAGGGGTCAAGCAAATATATATAGATAAAAATGGCAATATTAGTAGTAATCTAACAAATGTAATAATAATCAAGGTATTCATTTTCTATTACTGTTGAGCATTTCAGTTAAATAAATATTCAGTCAGATTTCCCTAATTAAGAGAAGCCACATCACCTCACCCTCCTGCTTAGAACAAAGTACAAGTTATATTGTGACAGTCCCTGGGAAGCACTGCAGGAGATAAGCATCCCCTAACAACTTGCTTTGTAATTTTAGAAGCCAGGCCATATGCCCCACCTGTACTGTTTGCTCTGTCAGTAAGGTGTGAATGACTGGTCATATTTCCAACATCCAGAATCCTAACTGGGTCTGGGCGGTTAGTTGCTAAATCACTGTCTATTATGTTTAATTAAGTGCAAACTGTAAACCTGTCTAAATCAACAACTATTCTGTGTTTGTCCCATCCAGACATGGGGTCAAATACATTGAAATGTATTTAAATACAAATATTCTTGAGGGATTACAAATACTTTTAAAATATAAATGTATTTAAATATGAATACATTGAAAAGTATTTCAAATACTTTTTCACATATTTTTCAAATACTTTTCATTTTGTATTACTATATAGGTAAAAGAAAAGCAACACATATATTGAGACATCTAGTTTATAGGCATAATTAGTGTTTTGCTCATATGATGACAGGCAGACCAGTGCTAGGGAGTATTGTTATTGCTAACTGCATCACAGTGACAACTGACTGAAAGAGGTAAAGGCCAAAATATATTGTTTGTATGTTAAGCCAGGAGGTCCATAATAATATAATGCCTATGTTGCCCTCAGAAGAGACACTGCTAATCATTGCTAATGTTGTGAGGAAGGCTCAACTTCAAAGTCAGCCAGGAAACCAGAATAACCTGGTGCCAAATTGAAGCCTGACTAAAGAACAAAAGGGGATATTGACCTATGGTCACTGTTAGGTGTTAATCCATCCTCAGGCTCTGAGCAAACACAAGTTGTGGTCACTGCAGGGTCATGGGGGAAGCCTGCTGTTAAGTGTCTTCATCAGTAATTAGCACTGTAGGGTGAAGTTGCAGTGCATTAAGGTAATCAGTTTGGCAGGCATTACATGTGACAGTGAAAAAAAATGTTGATACTGACAATGTATTTGAAAACATATTTGAAAAAGTCAAATACTTTAGGAAAGTATTTAAATACAAATACTTTTAATTCCTAAACATCAAATATAAATACTTAAAAAAGTATTTAAATACTTTCAAATACAAATGTATTTGACCCCATATCTGGACCCATCTGATAAACTACATATTTGAATTGGATACTCTTTTGAATATGCCCCCCTGGTTTTGAAGTGTTGTTATTGTAATGTATTTGAAATTCTTAAATGCCTCATATTTTTATTTGATTCAGAAACCATAAATTAAATTATTAATCCAGCATTAAATGATTCATCAAATACCTGAGACAGTCGGCTAATTATTAATAATAATAACACCTGGAGAGTGGATAGCAGTAATCAGTTAGAACATTAGTGATACAACATCAGAACAAGAATGACACCTAGGGTTTCCACGAAAGTCGCGTTTATATTAGAAACAGGATATTCATTAAAGTAATCATGAAAGTAATCATGATTACATTGTAAAGTAATCGTAACAGTACTCGAGTATATTGTAAAGTAATCGTACTCATACTCGAGTACATTTATTTTCTGACTACTTGTACTCATGCATGTTCAAAGTAATCGTACTCGTACTCGAGTACATTTGTATTGTACTCACTCCATCCCTGGTCAATACCCCAGTCTTTGCCACCAAGCACCCAGTCATAGCTATGACTTGGTGACCCGTCAACAGCCCAGTCTCTGTCACCAAACACCTAGTCTTAGCTATAACTTGGTGACACGGCCCTGGTGATGCATCAATACCCCAGTCTCTGTCACCAAACACCCAATCATAGTTATGACTTGGTGACGTGTCAACACCCCAGTCTCTGTCACCTCAACACCCCAGTCTCTGTCACCTCAACACCCCAGTCTCTGTCACCTCAACACCCCAGTCTCTGTCACCTCAACACCCCAGTCTCTGTCACCTCAACACCCCAGTCTCTGTCACCTCAACACCCCAGTCTCTGTCACATCAACACCCCAGTCTCTGTCACCTCAACACCCAGTCTCTGTCACCTCAACACCCCAGTCTCTGTCACCTCAACACCCCAGTCTCTGTCACCAAACACCCAATCACAGCTATGACTTGGTGACGTGTCAACAGCCCAGTCTCTGTCACCTCAACACCCCAGTATCTGTCACTTCAACGCCCAGTCTCTGTCATCTCAACACCCCAGTCTCTGTCACCAAACACCCAATCTTAGCTATCACTTGGTGACATGTCAACAGCCCAGTCTCTGTCACCTCAACACCCCAGTATCTGTCACCTCAACATTCCAGTCTCTGTCACCAAACACCCAATCATAGCCATGACTTGGTGACGTGTCAACAGCCCAGTCTCTGTCACCTCAACACCCCAGTCTCTGTCACTTCAACACCCCAGTCTCTGTCACTTCAACACCCCAGTCTCTGTCACTTCAACAGCCCAGTCTCTGTCACCTCAACACACCAGTCTCTGTCACTTCAACACCCCAGTCTCTGTCACCTCAACACCCCAGTCTCTGTCACCTCAACACCCCAGTCTCTGTCACCTCAACACACCAATCTCTGTCACTTCAACACCCCAATCTCTGTCACTAAACACCCAATCATAGCCATGACTTGGTGACGTGTCAACAGCCCAGTCTCTGTCACCTCAACACCCCAGTCTCTGTCTCTTCAACACCCCAGTCTCTGTCACCTCAACACACCAATCTCTGTCACTTCAACACCCCAATCTCTGTCACTAAACACCCAATCATAGCCATGACTTGGTGACGTGTCAACAGCCCAGTCTCTGTCACCTCAACACCCCAGTCTCTGTCACTTCAACACCCCAGTCTCTGTCACCTCAACACCCCAGTCTCTGTCACTTCAACACCCCAGTCTCTGTCACCTCAACACACCAATCTCTGTCACTTCAACACCCCAGTCTCTGTCACCTCAACACCCCAATCTCTGTCACATCAACACCCCAGTGTCTGTCACCTCAACACCCCAATCTCTGTCACTTCAACACCCCAATCTCTGTCACTAAACACCCAATCATAGCCATGACTTGGTGACGTGTCAACAGCCCAGTCTCTGTCACCTCAACACCCCAGTCTCTGTCTCTTCAACACCCCAGTCTCTGTCACCTCAACACACCAATCTCTGTCACTTCAACACCCCAATCTCTGTCACTAAACACCCAATCATAGCCATGACTTGGTGACGTGTCAACAGCCCAGTCTCTGTCACCTCAACACCCCAGTCTCTGTCACTTCAACACCCCAGTCTCTGTCACCTCAACACCCCAATCTCTGTCACATCAACACCCTAGTCTCTGTCACCTCAACACACCAATCTCTGTCACTTCAACACCCCAGTCTCTGTCACCTCAACACCCCAATCTCTGTCACATCAACACCCCAGTCTCTGTCACCTCAACACCCCAATCTCTGTCACCTCAACACCCCAGTCTCTGTCACCTCAACACCCCAGTCTCTGTCACCTCAACACCCCAATCTCTGTCACATCAACACCCCAGTCTCTGTCACTTCAACACCCCAGTCTCTGTCACCTCAACACACCAATCTCTGTCACTTCAACACCCCAGTCTCTGTCACCTCAACACACCAATCTCTGTCACTTCAACACCCCAGTCTCTGTCACCTCAACACACCAATCTCTGTCACTTCAACACCCCAATCTCTGTCACCAAACAGTTAACATAAGCACCACAGCTTCACCAAATGTTCAAGTGTAATTCATTCATTTATCAAACATATTTTTAATTATATTATGTACATCACTATATTTTCATAAGTAGAATGATTATAAATACAACCAAATGCCAGAAATGCGTCACATGATATATGACATGAGCTGTAAGTGACCTTCAGTGTGAGTGTAACTACCTTTGCTCTGTAGAGCCGCCTTGTCATCACGTGTAGTGAACCAGGCCTGTGTGACGTCCAGCTCCTGGCCCTCCGCCCCAGCCTTCACTGTCTGCAGTGACAGCAACACAAACACAATGACATGTCATCTTGATAGAGAACCCACTACAGCATGACATAATAATGTGGTTGTGACAATAGTGTACTGTACACATTGGACATCTGATTTTCTTCCAGTTCAATTCAACTGTTCAAGTACATCAAATGTACATAAAAAAGCAATTAAAATAAATGGTTGAAATGGACAGGCATTATTTTTACAATTCTATTTATAGATCTATATGCAACTGAAAATTACAATGCTAGCCAAATGATTGAAAAAAAGTCAAGATGGTGTTAACATAGTGCATACTATACAAGGATGTGGCTGATAACACTGCTTCTTCTGATTGTGGACATTCAAGGATAAGGGTGATGTCAACACTCCTTGAAGTTGGTGATAACACTATTTTGTGCCATCTCCCCTCTCCTACACCATCTCCCCTCACCTGTGCCATCTCCCCTCACCTGCACCATCTCCCCTCACCTGTGCCATCTCCCCTCACCTGCGCCATCTCCCCTCACCTGTGCCATCTCCCCTCACCTGTGCCATCTCCCCTCACCTGTGCCATCTCCCCTCACCTGTGCCAACTCCCCTCACCTGTGCCATCTCCCCTCACCTGTGCCATCTCCCCTCACCTGTGGCATCTCCCCTCACCTGTGCCATCTCCATGTGTTCCTCCTCGGTCTCCCCTGTCTCCAGACTCACAGCCTCACCAGTTTCTTCACCTGTTCCAGGGGATGGAAGAGCTTTTTATGACCTAGATACTCATGCTAGTACACTGATTCATCATTAATACACTTACATATACTTATTAACCATTTATTATATACTTTATACACCCCTCCTGGTACCAACCAAACTTCACATACTCTTCCCAACCAAGTTTCATTCGCCCCTCCCTGAGGCCTACCATATTCAGGCATGTGAGATAAAAAATAAAATCTCAAACACATTACTTTTATGTACTGAAACACCACACCACAAATAAAAACTGAAAGTTTACAGTACTCTGCAAACAGTTGGATGGTACTGTGGATATCATTTTCAAAACACAAACAAAACAAAATCATAATGCATTGTAAAACCCACATATGTCCTAAGATCCTCGGATGAATAACCCAAGATTGATCAATGTCACACTGAAGATGTGATGTTATTTAAAATAAAATGAACCACGTCCACTGGTTCCCTGGTATATACCCCTGCCTCAAGTCAGTACTTTTGGTTCATTGTTCAATCTAATAGATATTTCCTCGGGGGATTCCTTCCTCATTTGCTTTCTAAAAGGTTATATTTGACATAGCCTCTCGAGTGTTATGTTTGCAGTGCAATGCTTGTGAAAGTGTTGCCGATATATGGGAATCACAGGCGAGCTCACAAACATTGTATGTGACATATTTATTGTTAGATTGCTTCGTGCAGAGCATTAAATTTTGCATGTTATGGCGATCTTTCCCGATCCTATTTTATAATCATTGTCCACTAAACTACTTGCAGTCACCTTTCAGTTGTAGCTTGGCGATTATGTCAACCATAAAGTAATTACTGTGATGGAAATGATTTAATAATAATAAACAATATGGACAGTAGCGGGCGAGTAGCAAGACTTGCAAAGAAAGGGTGCATCTGTTTGGCAAGTGGCCAGACATGTAACGAGAGAGCACTTCTGATTGGCTCACATGTTTGAGTGGTGACATCGAGCGATCGTGTTCATTACTAGTCCACATGCCATCTAGCGAATTGCGTTACTGTCATGTTGTTTATGCCAAATATTACTATAATCCTTTCATCAATGTTTTGACACTATCGTGTGTGACGTTCCTGACACCCTTCAAGAACATTCAGTGAAATCCAAGAACATTCCCGGGAACTTGAATGAAAAATTCAAGAACATTTCGGCAATGTGTGGGGACCTGGCCCTGGCAATGTCTAGTTACACCCATGTTACTCGCTGACTACTTGCTGAAAGTCTACTTCAAAATACCTTCCACAGTCAGTCTAACAGCCTCAATTGGTATAATAACTCTACTCAGTTGAACACTGTAGGGCATTTTGGCAACATGTTGACGCAGAATCTTAAAATAAGTTTGACTTATATCATTGAAGCGATACAGAACAAAAACAGCCTGACTGGGTTCGCGGGAAACCTACAACAACATTGGCTGAACACGACGTAATATATATTGGATAAACCAATCTGTAGGTGTTCCACTTTCCCGATTCCGAGCGCATCAATGGGAATGTAAATTTCTGACTCAGACCATAGTAACCATAGTAAAATTTGCCTTATTTGGGCATTTACTATATAATGACATGCAGTTTTCCCAGTGGTATGCGTATGCTAATTGTAACCTGTGCCCTCATTTGCAGTTCCTAGCTAATCAAAATGCAGATTACTTTTAAAAGGATGACATTTGCAAATGCGGTCTACGGCACACCTCAAATCAAGACAAATTTTTTATTTGTTATCCATTTCAGACAAGTTTTACATATTAGAAAAACGAAAACTTCGGATTTGGATGAATCACAGAAATGGCCAAATCGGGTTCACGAACCGCAGAATTCCACGGAAGTTTTGCATGCCTGCATACTTCACAAACTTCTCCCTAGTATCTTCAACAAGAGAGCTGGAGGGCACTACTGATACTCAACATCATAACCTTATGTGTCGGCTGATAATCTAAATACACAGCACTGAAGGAGACTGGCTGCTACTAACTCCACCCAGTCACCCACCCACCTGTAATGTTGACAAGGTATGATCCATGGCTACCATCCAGGTCTGTCTTCTGTCTTTTGGCAGGATGCTGTGAGGGAATGGTAGCAGTCACAGGGTGCACTGCTACAACAACATGTCACACAGTTGAACACTAAATGCACCACTACAACAACATGTCACACAGTTGAACATTAAGTGCACCGCTACAACAACATGTCACACAGTTGAACACTAAGCCACTACTACAACAACATGTCACACATTTGAACACTAAGTGCACCGCTACAAAAACATGTCACACAGTTGAACACTAAGTGCACCGCTACAACAACATGTCACACAGTTGAACACTAAGTGCACCGCTACAACAACATGTCACACAGTTGAACACTAAGTGCACCACTACAACATGTCACAGAGTTGAACACTAAGTGCACCGCTACAACAACATGTCACACAGTTGAACACTAAGTGCACCGCTACAACAACATGTCACACAGTTGAACACTAAGTGCACCGCTACAACAACATGTCACACAGTTGAACACTAAGTGCACCACTACAACATGTCACAGAGTTAAACACTAAGTGCACCGCTACAACAACATGTCACACAGTTGAACACTAAGTGCACCGCTACAACAACATGTCACACAGTTGAACACTAAGTGCACCACTACAACATGTCACACAGTTGAACACTAAGTGCACCACTACAACATGTCACACAGTTGAACACTAAGTGCACCACTACAACATGTCACACAGTTGAACATTAAGTGCACTGCTACTACATGTCACACAGTTGAACACTAAATGTACCATGCAACACGTCACACAGTCCACTAAGTGCACCTCTACAACATGTCACACAGGTCACTGGGTGCACCTCTACAACATTTCACACAGGTCACTGGGTGCACCTCTACAACATGTCACACAGGTCACTGGGTGCACCTCTACAACATGTCACACAGGTCACTGGGTGCACCTCTACAACATGTCACACAGGTCACTGGGTGCACCTTTACAACATGTCACACAGGTCACTGAGTGTCCATCTATAACATGTCACATCTTGCATCTAGTGATTTGTAGTCACTGGTTCAAAAAGGAGATGGCTTTGTAAAGGAGGGACCAGTCCTGAGATACAACAAAGTTGGCAACAAAAGAATCCAAGTGGGAAACTTGGCACCTCTATCATGTCAGTTCTCCAGTGAAACAGTTGACTGTCATAAGTGAGTGACTTACATGCGAGCGTGCCATCTGCAGACAGGATGATCACTTGATGTCCATTGAGGTTTCCACATGTGGCTGAGTTGACAGTAGATGCTAGTGCTTCTGTGCTGGCAACTAACACCTGATTCATTTCAGCCTCACTCACTTGTATCTGTTCATCTCCCTTCAACCCACCCTGCTCTCTGTCTATCCCTTCCTCCACACAGCTCACATCTTCCTCCATGGCTGTCACGACAACAGTGTTACTCATCCCATCTTCTCCCATCATCGACAAACTTCCATCATCAACGATGTTGTTACTTGTTGCAAGTGACAACACACTTTGTTTGAATGCCTCTGCAGACACAATACCGTCATTGTCAGGAAGGAGAATGATTGCGGGACTCCCATCATTCACTTGCTGTATGATGACTTTATTCTTGTCTGTCACCTCTGTCTCTTCTGAGATGTCATGCAGTAATGTCTCGTCATTCTCCTCAACAGTGACAATGTCACCAGACACATCTGGAGGGGTCTGTGTGTCAACATCAGCTGTCTCTATCTCTGTCATTCTGAAAAGAAGTAATCACTTTGTTGAATGAGAGGTGTACAATCCATGTGACATTTAAACAAGACAGGGGGCCGACTATGATTCCCTTACTTGAGTAACATGGGTACCAATCGAACAACCAAGTTCACTTGTTCATGTGACCATTCTTGACCTAAATTAGCCAGATTCACTCGAGTAAGTAAGGTCGGTAGCAATGACAGGGTCAGCCAACTGGGAATGTAGGTCCCATATGCACAAGAAATTAATTAAATATTACATGAAACAATCATTTAATGCTATATTAAAGTCACCACTATCTATGGATTATGATGTACATAAGACTGACAAGATAACTATCACGTTTACACAGATTATTTTATTTATTTATGTAAGGGGGTTTATATGTCTGTGATCATGATCTTTGCTGGTCGGTTGGTTTACTTGTGTAGAATAAACAGGATTCTACATTAAATGTATGCATCACAACCCTTCTTGGTAAGTGAAAATCCATTGCCTAAGCTAACCACTGACTCACAGAGTTCCTCATAATTTGCAGTGCAATTGACTGATGTTCATTTATTCATGTTTATATATCAACTAGTACTGGCTATAAATAATGTATCCCACAATTTGTTTATTACAATTAATACATAGATCTTTAATTTTTAATGACTCCAGTATTGCTGACTGAAGTAGTTATATAATATTAAAAACATAATAATACACATATTCTAATCTAGTTCAGTAGTTGTTCATCAATTTGATTGTTTTTTTCTTGAAAAAGTGTCTAATATGACCTACACTAAAAAATTATATTTGTAGATATATTATTGTAAATTTGACCTTTTTGGAAACGCACCCTTTGCATAAATTCTACCACTCGTAATTAGATTACTATGGCATAGGCATTCTATAATTTGTTGTTTTATTAACGTTAAATTTAGCTGATGAATTGGGATACACGGTGAATGTGTGCATTTGGCATAAATTGCACCTGGTCAGGCTGATGAATATTAAATGTATCGACTATCGTCCATGACTTGTTCCCTTTGTGAGCTGCTCGGGTATGTGAAACACATTGTTCTGAAAACATAGTTAAATGTGATAAACATCGGGCGTCCCAAGAACACTGATGCGGGTTTTCATATAAGGCCCGGCACGGGCAATTGCTTTACGCACGTGTTTGGCAGAAAATTGCTATGTTTTCGTCCGGGTGCTTCTTTAAGAACCAGGATGACTAAAGACCAGGATGTCACCTCCACCAGGTGCGCTCTCCAGACGGAGTGATACAAGATGACATTATTAACTTTTATTAATGTTTTTATTGCCAACGACATATTATAACATACTATAATGTATCTATGACATGACTATATATCCAATATATATTGATATAATAAATAAATGCATATTTAATTTGTGCATATTTGTATGCGCGGATTATACAACTTTATACAGAGTGCAAGGGTTGCAATCACGCGACCGAACACGTGAACGAGACTTCGGCTAACATGGCAGCTCTCAGTAGAAACGTGACTTTAGCAGCACGTAAACATTTGCTGAAACAGGTAAATAGCGCTACTGCATTCTTAATAATTTTATTTGTTGCATGTCATTTAAAATACACTGACTTTGAAGCAGTGTAGTTGTCAAAATATGTGGATGACATTTGGCCTTCGCCTTGGCCTGGGCTTCCATGGGCCCTTGTTAATGTGCGCCGTCGTCCTGAAACCTTGGGGCTGGAGCTGGGGGTCAGCTGCTATTGAGTATTGGATACAGTTCTCAGCCAGCGTTCGTCATATGGTGCAGTCGTCATCGATCATACGCCTTTAAATGTATATTTACAACACAGCGAAGCATGAATTGATAACATATTTCAATTTTCTTCTAAGACTAAAATAAGTATGACATTTTATTTAGAAAAAATTGAAATTACAATTTTTTTGGCATTTCACACTGAGCAGTTCTGCAATTTAGTTGGATAATTCACACTAACCCTAATCATTCAGCATACCCAGGTATATTATCTTTGCATCTTAAAGTTGACATACCTAAATGTGTGTGCAGTGGTTACACTTGTGTCTGTGGTATTTGTTTCACAATTATTCCTACTCGCAATAATTATTAACTTCTATAACATTATTTAATAATGTATTTATCTGTATTTTATATTGTTTTACTAATGCATGTTTGTTTACGAACGCTGCACACAAATTTCCCTTCTGGACAATAAAGTTTTATTGTATTGTATATTGAAATGATTTTAATTTTACACACATTAATCTATATTTACATTTTAATTGTTATATATTGATTTATGTTAATGTCTTAAATTATTATTATTATTCTCTAATCAGTTTTAAGCAAAAATGCATAGATAAAATATAATATATGTAAAAAAACAAATTTATGTAAGTATGACATTAAAACATTTTATCTATGCGTTTTTGCTTAAACTGATTAGAAAATAATAATTTCAGACATTAACATAAATCAATATATAACAATTAAAATGTAAATATAGATTAATGTGTGTATAAAATTATAATTCAAGGCATTTCAATATACAATAAAATCAAACATAAGTATATATATAATTTATATAAAAATTATATACTTATGTTTTGAATTATAATTATATCATTCCCTTATTGTTTTAACAAATTGATACTTTGTCATGTTTTATGTACCCATTTCAGTTTATATGATTGCCAAGAGAATTAAATTATTTTATAAATAAACTGCAGTACTGCAGGTAGTCTTGGTTTTGTCACTGGTCTTGTTTTATGAAGACGTAGCTGAGTGGTGTTCACATTACATTGATGTGTCATTTTCTAAACATTATCTTCTGTTCTAGCATCAGATTTTTGCTTGAACTGTTCTGTTGTGTGCAAAATCGAACTGGAGAGTCATCGAACTGGAGAGTAGTTTCCTTGAAAGAAGTGATATGTCAATGAGTCAAATACTTTAATCAATTACTAGAATAAACAGTATATATTGCAACTCAGGTTGTGCTATTGGAAAAGTGTCCTGGACTGTGTACTAGACTAATGTTCAACATTGGACTGCTTATCCCAGACAAACAGACTAGTGTTAATGTCAAGCCCTGCAGATCACTGCAAAAACACCATCTCATGTCACAATATTCAAGACCCTTTTAATGTTGATATTTCAATATAATTAATTGTTGCGGCTAGCATTATTATGATTATCATTATCACAACTTATGCAGTATGTGTAATATGTGTTGTTTTATTTCCAAACATTAAATCTGTCAAATAAAAAATGCTTTGTGTCTGCCCTAAAATAATAAATTTTAAAACATAATGTTTTTAGCATATTTGTTAATTAATTAACTCTGTCAATACAAAATAAAACCGACAAATCCTCCCGTCAAGCAACTTGTTGTGAAGTAAAGATGTTGTACAAGTAAATAACACATTTGAGTACATTTGTGACCCAGCACAGCAACATCAGGAATAAGTAGGAATATCACTTTTTGAGTTAAAGGTACCATGTGAAAGGTAAATTTATGGGCTTTCCAATGGTACCAAATACAAATGTCTAGCTGTATTGGTCGCCAAGTTATTGTTTTATAAAGAGAAGGTGTACCAAGTCATTTTCTGAAAACCGATTCTGAGAAAAACAGCTTTAAAGTTTAATGAAGTATTTTAATACATGTGCAACATGAAGACAGCTCACAGGAATGTGAAATTTGGCACAGTTGTAGACCACATCAAAGTGCACAGTGTGATGAAATTTCATCTTTGCAGCTTTTATAGTTCCAGAGATATCCCTTTTGAACATTCTGCACCAAATCGGAAATCGACAGTAAAATGTTTACAGAATCTAGCCATGTGTTCTGACACAGCACGACACACTCGGACACAGTCACTGCTTCTTTTGTCATTTTTTGATGTGCCAATGGCAGCAGCCACTTCACGTGATGGGAAGACTGTTGCAGCAGTGGACTGGTGCGGCTTCGGATGTGTCGGCTTTGCTCTGGACAGTTGATGTCCGCAGACTTCATTGATCTTGTAAAACAAACACTACTGGTGAATGTTGAGGCATGGTTCTGTAGGTAGAGCAGCAGGAGGCTAGACTCCTCGCCTGTGCTGCAAATCGAACCGCTGTTTGTCATCGGATGGCTGCTTCCTGGCGAACACGACACTGGGTTCTTCAGACTTACGTCTGATACAAAACAAACATTAACTTAACTTCTTATATACAAAACATTTAATCCTGCAAAGGTTTATGTAATGACTGTCAATTATTTCAAACTGGAGATATGGACAGTTGATCTTTAAATCAGATGACATATACATAGTGAGCCCAGCAGCTAGGTAAAAAAGCAGGCTAACAGCATAATTGACGAATACCTTGGATCATTTAGAGTCGGCTCTGAATATTATAAACCTTCCATCCCATTCGTTAACATCAGTAAATAAAAATGTTTTCTTTCTTACCTGTTACAAAACATTACTCCCCTCCCCTAATAATAAAAAATATTCTACCTAATAAATGTGATCATTAATTTCATGAAGATCTACGATAATAACAAGCAGGTATAAATAAGTGAACAACATAATTCTAAATGAATTATGGTACTAGTATATTACCGTACTAGTACATTACCAGTGACATTGATACTCTCACAGTCACAGCAAAGCCACGGGTTTATGTGAGTCATGGCATGTCATTGTTAGAGAGCTCAATGTGACAATGAGTTAGGCTGAGCCTGCCACCACAGCAAAACAGTCAATAGAGCTAGTATAACTTACCCTCAGTCTGGCTGTCATCTCCTTTGCATTCGTTCGGGCTGTCAAACATTTTTGCCAATCCATGAATTGTTGACAGCAAGGTCTAGCATAAAACACCTGCAACCGCAGATGAATCTACGAACGTGTTCAAGTTCTTGGTATAAATCTACGAGTACATTTTCAGCAGCGTTGGCGTTGCGATCCATGATCAAAGCTGTCAATGTCAGCTGTCACTTGGTATTAGTCTTCCTCGCCACTTTTGCACTCAGCGCCAAAACGACACTCCCTGATTCACTGTTGTTGTCTGACACGTACGAATCCAGTAAACTCCCCATCCGATATGCACCCAATAGTTGTGTCAAAGATTCGTTGTCAAACACTCCGCGCAGATTTTGCCACCGCGGCCATCGCTGAGTGCTAGGCCTAGGTCGATCGATGTCTATGTCACGCTGCTGTGCAACATCCATACTGTTGTTGAGCCTATCACTGCACAGGTTAAAACCTATGTAACTAACAACTAAAACTACGGCACTGACAACTTAATAATAAATTAGAATTCGCAGATTTTATGCAAAAACGATGTCCGGTGCACCCGATGTCGAAGCAAAACAAACATGGTTTCTTGTGGGTTTAAAGGTCAGCCGCCAATCAGCGGGGCACATCATATCACGTGATTTCGCCAACGTGCTCTTGTTTACGTTTTAGCCCCGTTTTCAAGCATTTTAATTGGCTTTATACTGACATGTGACAAATTTCGTGCGTGGGAATACATCCCATAATAGTTCAGCTTCAAAACGATACCAATATGGCGGGGGTAGGCAAGATGTACGGCGGACACGATGCATCTGAATGAAGCACATTTTTCGTTCTTCATGCTCACTGAGATCGACATAGCTGTTCCAAATATCTCTTTTTAGCAATGTTATAACTCGTTTTATGATGTTACAACAGCATAATAGTAATCTACGATAACTACATTAACTAAATTCACCTATATCTGAAAATTGACCTTTCCATCCAAAAATACCCATTCGCGCACTTTGAAGCTGATTTGCCAGGTTCGGCAATCCCGACTTATTCCTGATTTTGCTGTGCTGGGTCACATTTACCTCAAAAGAAAAATAGACATACCACATAAACAGATAATTGACTAAATTTAAAGTTTATTGAAATATAGCCAGCCAGTCTTTCAACGTTTGTTGTTTTAGGTGTAAATGTGTAATAGTCAGCAAATGCAGTGTCTCCCAACATTTGTTTTGGATTTGAGTGTGTAGTCAGCCAGTGCAGTGTGTTTCAATGTGTGTTGTAGGTGAGAACGTGTAGTGAGCCGGTGAGATGTCTCAACCTGCAGGAGTTTCAGAGCAAGAAGCTGATGGCCGACAATGGCATAGCTGTGCAGAGGTTTCAAGTGGCACAGACACTCAAAGATGCAGAGAACATCTCCAAGAACTTCAGTATGTGCAGCTGGAATGTGATTTGTGCCAGTATATTTTTTACTTTTATTTAAATATTATTTGTATGAATGGCCTCACGTGACAGTAAGGGATCATCTTAGATCGGCAGTGACCAGTGCGAAAGACTTCTAAATTAAAACAGAAATTTTTATTAAAAATATACCATAGTCCCATACTCATCACATCATGGTCACATATCTTGTAAGTGGTGTGTTCTTGTGTTTGGGCAACGGTTCATTGTTCAACCGTTTTGGTCCCCCTTTAATATTGGTGCAATTTTTCAGATGTGCGTGAATATGTGATCAAAGCCCAGATTCTGGCCGGTGGACGTGGAAAGGGGGTGTTTGACACAGGGTTCAAGGGAGGAGTCCACCTTACTAAAGAGTATGTTGTTTGTATAGCAAACATTCATAGAGAGACTTCAAATAATCCTCTTGACCACCATCATACTCAAACTCTTAAGTAATTACCTGGATAACATTAATCCTACACCTCAGTCTCTTTGACAAGATCACACTTCATACAAGTCCATATGTTGGGCAACTTTGCTGGATCTGTGCAAACTGATTCCTCACCAAAATGTCTGGCATTCAACTGACCGAACAAGGTACAGAAGAGGAACACATGACTTGACTCACACACACGCACACATGCACACGTACGCACGCACACATACACACACCAGAGATGGAGTGAGTACAATACAAATGTACTCGAGTACGAGTACGATTACTTTGAATATGCATGAGTACGAGTACGAGTACTCAGAAAACAAATGTACTCGAGTACGAGTACGATTACTTTATAATATACTCGAGTACGATTACTTTACAATGTAATCATGATTACTTTCATGATTACTTTAATGAATATCCTGTTTCTAACATAAAGGCGACTTTCATGGAATCCCTAGGTGTCATTCTTGTTCTGTTGTTGTGTCACTAATGTTCTAACTGATTACTGCTATCCACTATCCAGGTGTTATTATTATTAATAATTAGACGACTTTCTCAGGTATTGGATGAATCATTTAACACTGGATTAATAACTTAATTTATGGTTTCTGAATCAAATACAAATATGAGGCATTTTAAAATTTCAAATACACATGATCAAATACATTACAATAACAACACTTCAAAACCAGGGGGGCATATTCAAAAGAGTATCCAATTCAAATATGTAGTATATCAGATGGGTCCAGACATGGGGTCAAATACATTTGTATTTGAAAGTATTTAAATACTGTTTTAAGTATTTGTATTTGATGTTTAGGAATTAAAAGTATTTGTATTTAAATACTTTTTCAAATATTGTTTCAAATACATTGTCAGTATCAACATTTCTTTTTCACTGTCACATGTAATGCCTGCCAAACTGATTACCTTAATGCACTGCAACTTCACCCAAATTTGCTAACTACTGATGAAGACACTTAACAGCAGGCTTCCCCCATGGTCCTGCAGTGACCACAACTTGTGATTGCTAAGAGCCAGAGGATGGATTAACACCTAACAGTGACCATAGGTCAATATCCCCTTTTGTTCTTTAGTTAGGCTTCAATTTGGCACCAGGTTATTCTGGTTTCCTGGCTGACTTTGAAGTTGAGCCTTCCTCACTACATTAGCAATGATTAGCAGTGTCTCTTCTGAGGGCAACATAGGCATTATATTATTATGGACCTCCTGGCTTAACATACAAACAATATATTTTTGCCTTTACGTCTTTCAGTCAGTTGTCACTGTGATGCAGTTAGCAATAACAATACTCCCTAGCACTGGTCTGCCTGTCATCATATGAGCAAAACACTAATTATGCGTATAAACTAGATGTCTCAATATATGTGTTGCTTTTCTTTTATCTACATAGTAATACAAAATGAAAAGTATTTGAAAAATATATGAAAAAGTATTTGAGATACTTTTCAATGTATTCATATTTAAATACATTTATATTAAAAAAGTATTTGTAATCCCTCAAGAATAGTTGTTGATTTAGACAGGTTTACAGTTTGCACTTAATTAAACATAATACTAGACAGGGATTTAGCAGCTAACCGCCCAGACCCAGTCAGGATTCTGGATGTTGGAAATATGACCAGTCATTCACACCATACTGACAGAGCAAACAGTACAGGTGGGGCATATGGCCTGGCTTCTAAAATTACAAAGCAAGATGTTAGGGGATGCTTATCTCCTGCAGTCCTTCCCAGGGACTGTCACAATATAACTTGTACTTTGTACTAAACAGGAGGGTGAGGTGATGTGGCTTCTCTGGGAAGAGAAGGTATTAATTAGGGAAATCTGACTGAATATTTATTTACCTGAAATGCTCAACAGTAATAGAAAATGATTACCTTGATTATTATTACATTTATTAGATTACTTCTAATATTTCCATTTTATCTGTCTAATATATTTGCTTGCAACTGTTCATATGAAAAAAATGTAATCGTGAGAAGTAATCGTGAGTACGATTACTTTGGCAATGTACTCGAGTACGATTACTTTCCTTCGTACTCGAGTACGAGTACTCAAAAAGTACTCGTACTCGAGTATGAGTACGAGTACACGAGTACGATTATTCCATCTCTGACACACACGCACTCACACATATGCACACACATACATACACTCACACACATGCACACGCACACACCCACACATATACACTCACGCACACACACATACACTCACACACATGCATACACACACGCACACACGCAGTCACGCACACACACATGCATACACAGCTACTGGCAGCATTTGTTCAAGTATGTGTATTCCCAAACAAAAGCCATAGCGATCATTTGAACAATCCTAGACAGAATGTTCTCACTAGCCAGAAGACATTGTTGGAGAAACCTCATTGAACCTTACATGATATGTTCTGTCTGTGCTGAATCAATGCACAATAATTCAATGACATAAAATATCACATTATTTTAACTCTGCGTCCCAGAATGGCTGGCATGGCCTTAGATTCACTGTCTCTTAGACTAGTAAGTTCAAAAGGATGGTAGAACAACAATTTGTTGTTGAGGTCTCCGGCTGTGGTGCAGTGCATTGTGGAGTAGCACAAATATTGTGACTTTATTGTCTACCCGCCACATACAATCTTGAAAACTTCTTGCATACCCCTGGGGCATATGTAGTACTACTGATTAGACAAATTAATAAATGCCAACATTTTTATTTAGCTATACACATGTTTGTACTAACATTTATGTTGTACTTGTGCAATGCACACATGGATGTAAGTAGCTCAATTTTTAGGTATATATTTTTAAATATAAAAATTGGTTCTAAATGTTCTAAATATGGGTGTATGTTTACCACATGGTTGCTGCTCCGAGGCTACGACTCATCTGGGAAACATCGCTCCAGTGGCATCTACACACACATGCCTGCACACATGCCCACACATGCACGCACGCACACACACGGGTCAATCTGTTTGTCGTTATTTATGCACTGTATATTTGTGTTATAATAGGCCAGAGAAAGTGTCTGACATTGTTGCTGACATGCTGGGGAACAAACTCATCACTAAACAGACTCCAAAGGGTGGTGTCAAGGTCAACACGGTAAGTATGTGAACAGTATGGAGATTAGAGAAAGATAGCCAGAAGGGGGAAGTACACTGTGATGTTTGAGCCTTGTTGATGCTGGAGTCGAGGGCAGAACGTTTTTAATATGTGAATTACCTCTCTAGTGCTGGAGATGGGTGCAGGGGGGTGGGAAATACCTTTGTGATTCTGTAGATGGGTGCAGGGGGTGGGGAAGTAACCTTTGTGCTTCTATAGAGTGGTGCAGGGGGTGGGGAAGTAACCTTTGTGCTTCTGTAGAGTGGTGCAGGGGGGTGGGGAAGTACCTTTGTGATTCTGTAGATGGGTGCAGGGGATGGGGAAGTACCTTTGTGATTCTGTAGATTGGTGCAGGGGATGTGGAAATACCTTTGTGATTCTGTAGATTGGTGCAGGGGATGTGGAAGTACCTTTGTGATTCTATAGAAGAATGCAGTGGGGTGGAGAAGTACCTTTGTGGTTCTATAGATGGATGCAGGGGGTGGAGAAGTACCTTTGTGATTCTGGAGATGGGTGCAGGGGATGGGGAAGTCACTTTGTGATTCTGTAAATGTGATGCAGGGGTTGGGGAAGTACCTTTGTGATTCTGTAAATGTGATGCAGGGGATGGGGAAGTACCTTTGTGATTCTGGAGATGGGTGCAGGGGTTGGGGAAGTACCTTTGTGATTCTGTAAATGTGATGCAGGGGTTGGGGAAGTACCTTTGTGATTCTGTAAATGTGATGCAGGGGGTGGGGAAGTACCTTTGTGATTCTGGAGATGGGTGCAGGGGTTGGGGAAATACCTTTGTGATTCTGTAAATGTGATGCAGGGGTTGGGGAAGTACCTTTGTGATTCTGTAAATGTGATGCAGGGGTGGAGAAGTACCTTTGTGATTCTGTAGGTGGGTGCAGGAGTGGAGAAGTACCTTTGTAATTCAGGGGATGGGGAAGTACATTTGTGATTCTGTAGATGGATGTAGGGGGTGGGGAAGTACCTTTGTGATTCTGGAGATTGGTGCTGGGGGTGGGGAAATACCTTTGTGATTCTGTAGATGGGTGCAGGGGATGGGGAAGTACCTTTGTGACTCTAGAGATGGGTGCAGGCATGTAAGTGATGTTGGACTGATGTAGTTATGTCCGCTGTAGGTGATGGTGGCTGAGGCGCTGGACATTGAGCGGGAGACATACTTTGCTATCCTGATAGACCGGACATATGGCGGCCCAGTGCTTATAGGCAGCCCTCAGGGGGGCATGGACATAGAGGAGGTGGCAGAGAGCAGTCCTGACGCTATATTTAAAGTATGTCCTCATTATACAGTTTACATGTCATATATTCCTTATCATTGTTAAAGTATAGTAAATCTATGAATCATTTTATTTTTCTTGCCGAATCCACAACTTTATGAATATTTGTTTTACCCCATAAAAACTTATAGTTTTGATATTTTATGATTAACACATTTTACATCAAAACTTAAAATGAATGGATGGATGAATGCAGAATATCTTAGTAATATAAAAGATACCAATTTATTCATTACATCAAACATTGCATTGCATAATTTTAGTATCCGTTTAGTTAAAGTGACAGTTGAGGTGATATTGTTCATAATTTCTTATTTCAGCAACCAATTGACATAATGACAGGTTTGAGAGAGGAACAAGTGACTGACTTGGTGAAGAACCTTGGCTTCACCGGTGACAAGGCTTCACTGGTGACACTTTCACATCAATGTTTCTCATCATATCTCGCACTGTGCTTGTAGAATGGCACAAAATCAAAAGTATTTTTTCTGGAATCCTTTGGAAAATATAATGAAAATAGTGACAATCTGTTGTAGAAAACATGTCACTTTGGGATAAATTAAGAAATATTAGTGTGTTTATGGAATAACATTCAGTGAGATCCACCCATGTCCACTATATTCTGTGAAGTTGTGAACTTATTAAACTTAAGATATTCTGTACTTTCATGTGTAAAATTTAATGATCTTTCAGTCAAAACTTACCAATTGTAGAATGATTGAGTGAATCTATTGGAAGCCTTAGCATTCCCCATAAGTATGCAGTGAGTGATATATGTTTCCAGTAGTTCAAAAATAAAAGGTTAATACAGAGAGTTTGGTGTGATTTGTAGGCTGCGACACAGATAAAAAAGTTGTACGAGCTGTTCCTGAAGGTAGACGCCACACAAATAGAAATCAACCCCTTCGCTGAGACGCCCGATGGCCAGGGTAAGTCTTGTCTAAATAGTATATTTGTTGAGACGCCTGATGGCCAGGGTAAGTCTTGTCTAAATAGTATATTTGTTGAGACGTCCGATGGCCAGGGTAAGTCTTGTCTAAATAGTATATTTGTTGAGACGCCCGATGGCCAGGGTAAGTCTTGTCTAAATAGTATATTTGTTGAGACGCCCGATGGCCAGGGTAAGTCTTGTCTAAATAGTATATTTGTTGAGACGTCCGATGGCCAGGGTAAGTCTTGTCTAAATAGTATATTTGTTGAGACGTCTGATGGCCAGGGTAAGTCTTGTCTAAATAGTATATTTGTTGAGACGCCTGATGGCCAGGGTAAGTCTTGTCTAAATAGTATATTTGTTGAGACGTCTGATGGCCAGGGTAAGTCTTGTCTAAATAGTATATTTGTTGAGACGCCTGATGGCCAGGGTAAGTCTTGTCTAAATAGTATATTTGTTGAAAGGTCTGATGGCCAGGGTAAGTCTTGTCTAAATAGTTTATTGGTTGAGACGCCTGATGGCCAGGGTAAGTCTTGTCTAAATAGTATATTTGTTGAAAGGTCTGATGGCCAGGGTAAGTCTTGTCTAAATAGTATATTTGTTGAGACGTCTGATGGCCAGGGTAAGTCTTGTCTAAATAGTATATTTGTTGAGACGTCTGATGGCCAGGGTAAGTCTTGTCTAAATAGTATATTTGTTGAGACGTCTGATGGCCAGTATGTCTTGTCTGGCTCACCAATCTTATTACCGTCATTTTACTGTGTAACTGAAGAACAATTTCCATTTTTAATGTGATGTTTTAAATGTACAAGAAAATCTTTTGAATCTTATTGAGTATTAGAAATAAGTGTAGTAACTAGTAAGTTAATTCATTATCAACATTTCACTTTGCTTTCTCTGCCAAAGAAATGATCTGTAAATCTATAGTTTTATTTCCCTGTTACGTTATGTTTTTGTGTAATAAATTTAAATAATGATCACTGTGTTTTTACTTTAATTTTTCAGTGGTGTGCTTTGATGCAAAAATCAACTTTGATGACAATGCTGAGTTCCGACACAAGGACATCTTTGCCCTAGATGACGAGTCAGAGAGTGATCCCCGCGAGGTGGAGGCCGCTCGCCTCAACCTCAACTACATTGGCATGGATGGCAACATTGGCTGTCTAGGTACGACCTCATGTCTACAGGACAACTGGCCTGTGATTGCTTAAAAAAACATGAAAAGGAAAGGCATGAATATATTTGGACTACATCGAGACACTTCCCACTGGATGAAGTCAGTATTTTATGTTGTGGAGAATGGTGCTGTTCTACATATAGGTATATGACCCTGGCTGAACTCTAGGTTGCATGTTGCAGTGAATGGAGCGGGGCTGGCCATGGCCACTATGGACCTGGTCCAGTTGCAGGGCGGGCGGCCAGCCAACTTCCTCGATGTGGGGGGAGGTGTGACTGAGACACAAGTCTGCTCAGCATTCAAGATCCTCACCTCTGACAGTCAGGTGGGTGCATGTTGAACGTCACATGGATGGGTGCATGTTGACAGTCAGGTGGGTGGGTGCATGTTGACAGTCACATGGATTGGTGCATGTTGACAGTCAGGTGGGTGGGTACATGTTGACAGTCACATGGATGGGTGCATGTTGACAGTCAGGTGGGTGGGTGCATGTTGACAGTCACATGGATTGACAGTCAGGTGGGTGGGTACATGTTGACAGTCACATGGATGGGTGCATGTTGACAGTCAGGTGGGTGGGTACATGTTAACAGTCACATGGATGGGTGCATGTTGACAGTCAGGTGGGTGAGTGCATGTTGACAGTCACATGGATTGGTGCATGTTGACAGTCAGGTGGGTGGGTACATGTTGACAGTCGCATGGATGGGTGCATGTTGACAGTCAAATGGATGGGTGCATGTTGACAGTCACATGGATTGGTGCATGTTGACAGTCACATGGATTGGTGCATGTTGACAGTCACATGGATGGGTGCATGTTGACAGTCAGGTGGGTGGGTGCATGTTGACAGTCACATGGATGGGTGCATGTTGACAGTCACATGGATGGGTGCATGTTGACAGTCACATGGATGGGTGCATGTTGACAGTCACATGGATGGGTGCATGTTGACTGTCACATGGATTGGTGCATGTTGACAGTCACTTGGATTGGTGCATGTTGACAGTCACGTGGATGGGTGCATGTTGACAGTCACGTGGATGGGTGCATGTTGACAGTCACATGGATGTGTGCATGTTGACAGTCAGGTGGATAGGTGCATGTTGACAGTCGCATGGATGGGTGCATGTTGACAGTCACATGGATGGGTGCATGTTGACAGTCGCATGGATGGGTGCATGTTGACAGTCGCATGGATGGGTGCATGTTGACAGTCAGGTGGTTGGGTGTGTGTTGACAGTCAGGTGGGTGTGTGTGTTGACAGTGGGTGGGTGTATGTTGACAGGCAGTTGGGTATATTTGGAGGTCTCTGTGTATCCAGGTGAAGGTGATCTTGGTGAACGTATTTGGAGGTATCGTCAACTGTGCGACGATTGCATCAGGCATCATTGAGGCATGTCGGATCACTAGCCTTGACCTGCCTGTTGTCGTCAGACTTGAAGGTACGTATGTTTCCTGTCTGCTGCAACAACATGCTCAATTCTTTCCATTTAAAATTGTTTGGTTTGTTTGTTTTGACAAAAACTTACTCATATTTACGAATGTTGTTTTTCGTCTTGTTCAAAAGAGAACAATGTAAGTGACTGAATGTTTACACTCGTGTTGTTGCCCAAGAGAGAACAATGTAAGTGACTGGATGTTTACACTCGTGTTGTTGCTCAAGAGAGAACAATGTAAGTGACTGAATGTTTACACTCGTGTTGTTGCCCAAGAGAGAACAATGTAAGTGACTGGATGTTTACACTCGTGTTGTTGCTCAAGAGAGAACAATGTCGGTGACTGGATGTTTACACTCGTGTTGTTGCTCAAGAGAGAACAATGTAAGTGACTGGATGTTTACACTCGTGTTGTTGCTCAAGAGAGAACAATGTCGGTGACTGGATGTTTACACTTGTGTTGTTGCTCAAGAGAGAACAATGTAAGTAACTGGATGTTTACACTCGTGTTGTTGCTCAAGAGAGAACAATGTCAGTGACTGGATGTTTACACTCGTGTTGTTGCTCAAGAGAGAACAATGTAAGTGACTGGTGACTGGATGTTTACACTCATGTTGTTGCCCAAGAGAGAACAATGTAAGTGACTAGCAGGTTACACTCATGTTGTTGCAGGGTCGAATGTGGACAAAGCTAGACAACTCCTGGCTGACAGTGGACTCCCCATTGTCACAGCTGGCAGTTTTGAGGACGCAGCGATCAAGGCAGTCGAGTGTCTCAAAGCTGAAAAGACACGCCAAGTAGCATGAGACCGTGTCACCTGCATATCTGATGAAAAAGTATAAGCTAAACTGGCACGTGACTGTGTCACCTGCATGCTTCATGACTAAGCAAAAGGCTGAATAGAGGCGTGAAATGGCACGAAAAAATGCCAACACAAAACAAATGACATGCACAAAACTGTGGACATCAGAAATGTTTTAATCTCGACGTTTTAGTGCCAGCTGAAGACATATTTACATATGTGTGATTCTCTCTGTACTTGCAGAATCTCCCTCTCTGGTGCTGAGTGATTGCACCACAAATGGCAGCCTGCAGTATTTATACATCCTCACATAAACATAGTATAGTTATCATCCCACTTATTGTATGCATATGTTACTTTAATCATTTGATTGATGATATTACTGGCACATTAATTTACTATCTCTGTTGAGAATGATTTAGCATGTACATCAAATATATTAATGTTTGTATTTATGGTTTTACCTTTAGTGACTGTTTACCTAAGGTTAAGAAAGGTGTGAAGGTTCACGCGAGGAAACTGGCTGGGAAATGGAAACATTTCACGTTTCTAAAGGAAGTGGCAGAAGTTTCAAATGTTAGGAAATATCAGGAGTTTTACAGGGTGAGACTAATTAATGTTAGGTAATATTTCTGGAGTTTAGCATTATGAAAATCAGGTTATGAAATGACATGGTTTATGTGCCATCTGCAAGTATACATGCAGGCATGTGTGCATGCGTGTGTGTGAGACTCATGTGGACGGTTCGTGTTGGAAGAGTTAGACACAGTTGCTCATAAGGTGTAGATGTTAGAGATTGTACAATTGTCACAGATTGCTGTTGACCCTAATGTATGACTAGCTCAATTTCACAGAATCCATGTGGTTGTATTAACAAATTTAAATTCAACTGTCGACATAATACAATGCAATCTGACCTATTTATTGAGAATATGATCATATGTAAATTCTACTATGCTATCATCATGTCAGTGAGTAATAATATGTAAATAAGGTTTGTTGAATCCATGCAGTTTATTTTGTGAGATACTTGACTTGGCAAAAGTAAAATTAATCTTGCAGTTTTGTATCCATCTCAGGACAGTATTTTGTATATGTGACGTTGACAGTGATTATGTTGGTAAAGTGGTGTATGTAGAAACGCTGCTTTAAAGTATTTACCACAATTCTGGAGCATATCTTATTTGTATTTGATATAATTTCACCAGCCCCTGGTAAAGATATATTTCCTTGTTTTTTTTCTTCCTATTTACTTGTTTCTCAAAAACTTAATATCAAGGGTATTTTCATAATGGTCATCTAAAATTTGTATATACTTTTGCCAACAAATGATACACATTTTCCATAGAGAACACGGACGCCGGTTTATGTGTGCCTTGCTGGCTGCACCATAGTTGTGTGATTCTCTGCTTCATTTACCTAGTTTATTTGCACTTTCAGATATTTATGTTCATATCAGTGATAGCAGATCACACATTGGTATTATAAATCGTTGTAACACACATGATAATAAACGCATACTCTTTATCACATCAGATAAATTACCTGTCATTTAGCTTACTGAATCTATGTCCCAGCTATGACAACCAGGATGTTCTGTTTGCACCTTTCAAGTACTTTAATTAGTCGAGGTGGCTAATAATTTAACACATCATAAAACAGTCGTGCCTGTAAACCGTTAAGATTCTATCTTGTGTGTGGATGTGATACATGGACAACACCATGATTCCAGAGATACGGAATGCTGTGTGGTTTGCTTCTGTGCTGCTATGCCATTCCTAACAAATGAATTAGTGATTTAACACCAATAACTATTGCACAGCATGTCAGTTGTTAGGAACTGAAAAGACCTTTAGACTGGCCCATAACGCATTGACTTGGAGCACACAGTTGTATCACCTAGCCACAGAGTGACAACTTGGAGCACACAGTTGTATCACCTGGCCACAAAGTGACAACTTGGAGCACACAGTTGTGTCACCTGGCCACAGAGTGACAACTTGGAGCACACAGTTGTATCACCTGGCCACAGAGTGACAACTTGGAGCACACAGTTGTGTCACCTGGCCACAGAGTGACAACTTGGAGCACACAGTTGTGTCACCTGGCCACAGAGTGACAACTTGGAGCACACAGTTGTATCACCTGGCCACAGAGTGACAACTTGGAGCACACAGTTGTATCACCTAGCCACAGAGTGACAACTTGGAGCTCACAGTTGTGTCACCTGGCCACAGAGTGACAACTTGGAGCACACAGTTGTATCACCTGGCCACAAAGTGACAACTTGGAGCTCACAGTTGTGTCACCTGGCCACAGAGTGACAACTTGGAGCACACAGTTGTATCACCTGGCCACAGAGTGACAACTTGGAGCTCACAGTTGTGTCACCTGGCCACAGAGTGACAACTTGGAGCACACAGTTGTGTCACCTGGCCACAGAGTGACAACTTGGAACACACAGTTGTGTCGCCTGGCCACAGAGTGACAACTTGGAGCACACAGTTGTGTCACCTGGCCACTGAGTGACAACTTGGAGCACACAGTTGTGTCGCCTGGCCACAGAGTAACAACTTGGAGCACACAGTTGTGTCACCTGGCCCCCGAGTAACAACTTGCAGCACACAGTTGTGTCGCCTGGCCACAGAGTGACAACTTGGAGCACACAGTTGTGTCACCTAGCCACTGAGTGACAACTTGGAGCACACAGTTGTGTCACCTGGCCACAGAGTGACAACTTAGAGCACACAGTTGTATCACCTGGCCACAAAGTGACAACTTGGAGCACACAGTTGTGTCACCTGGCCCCTGAGTGACAACTTGGAGCACACAGTTGTGT
>JAODUO010000640.1:322500-327500 GCA_025642075.2 Ridgeia piscesae
AAGGTGAGTGCAGTGGAAGGGAGAGTTTAAATGTCTACGTTGAATGAGTCTGTTGCAAATCGTGGTTGCGATCACGACAAAAGTACTTCAGTGAGTCATGTATCCGCGTTAACACGATATGGTATTTTCACAAACGTATATTTCCTACGGCGATTATTAACACTGTCACGTAACTGAATTGTTAACAACAATTTAAATACACTAGTAGGCCTGTCAAAAAATGTTACCTGTTCAGCAAGAAGCTTCTAGTTTTACCAAAATGTCCAGTGCGTAGAGCAGAAATGAGTCAACCTTCGTGAAGAACAATAGCGCTAACACTCTTTCACAAACAATGTTATGATCTGGACATTATTGTAGACCCTATGTGCGAGTTGGAAATCACTTTACTTAATAAACTGCGGTATTTGTTGCGATTGGATTTGTGCATTAATAGAAAGACGAGAAAGACATACTTCACAGCAGAAACAAATGGGTTTTGTAACTGTCAGCCATTTTAATAAGATATTGTCTTGATTTAAAGTAAAAGACTGACTGATTGGTGAATCTCCCGTTTTCGTCATTCGATATGCAGTGTATCATTTCGTAGACGTAACAAAATTGAAAACCTACGAGGTGTAATTCTTATTCATATTGGTTGTGCAGCCAAAGGGTGAGGTAGATAACAGAAACGACCGAAGCTAATCGACACCATCCTACTGTGAATCGGTATCATTGTTATTAAAAATAAACAAGTGTTTTATTAGGAAACCCTTGTTATCTTTATATAGGTAGTGTTTCCGCTAGGGAACGGTACCGGTACAGACTAAACTTACTGTTCATGGTAGCATAGGTAGTAAGTTGTTTATAACATAAAGTGTGCTGCAGTTGCTGTACACAATAAACAAACAGTCTTTCTAAAGACTAAGTTGGTTTAAACTAAGAGTTGATTTTGACAAATCGTAATATGGCACCTGGCAAGCGGCAAGTGAAGGCAAGGAGGCACTTGGTGTGTAACCACTGCCACAGCTTGGTGGATTTTGCCGTATCGGGGTGCGGAAAAACTTGGTCAGAGACAACGGAGGAAGGGTTTACGTTCCAATGTTTAGGGTGTTGGAAAGTGGACTGTCTGACAGCAGAGTTAGCTAGGTTAACGGATATTGTGAAGGGGATGGGGAGTGGAGGTAGGGTGATTGCAAGGAAAACAAATGGAGAAAGAACAACAGGAAACATGACATGCAGGAAAGTGACAGTAGAGAAGGAGGGAGGGACAAGGAGACAGGAGATGAGAGAAGTAGATGCGACAGGAGGAAAGACGAATGGAAGAAAGGAAGTGAGATAGATGTGACCAAACGGAAGTCAATAACAAGGACGATAACAGGAAGAAAAGAGACAGGAAAGAAAGGAACAACAGAGAAAGCGGCAGGGGGAAAAGTCAGCAACCAGGGAGATGCAAAATGGAGGAGCTACTCTGAAGCAGATCGACGGGGGCATTGAGAACAGAAAGGGTATTTATGGGAGACTCCATTTTGCGAAAGACAGACAGGACATTTAGCAAAGGAGAAGACGTTGTTGTTTGTCTTCCGGGGGCTAGCATAGAGCATGTGACTGAACGGGTTGAGAACGTATTGGGGCATGGCCAAGGGGGGTCTATATTAGTACATGTAGGGACGAACAATGCAGACAGGGATGGAACAACCAGGATAGTAAAAAGATACAGAGAGTTGGTAGAGACACTGAAGAAGACAAGAGTTGAACAGATCAAGAAACTGCAAGAGGATGGCAATTAACGCACTAGTAGAGCAGATGTGTGAAGAAGAAGGAGTTGGATTTGTAGATTTGTGTGGATATTTTGTTGGGCAAGAAGACATGTATATGAGAGATGGCCTCCATCTAAGCGGAAAGGGCGCAGCAGTGTTCTCCGAGAACCTGCTTCGATCGATGGACAATGGAACAGGTTGCAACTTTTTAAACTAGTTTCGCAGGGGGGATACACAGAGAAGCCAAATACTAGAGGCATAGATAAAGATAGCAAACAGAAATCAGCAAAGAACAGCATGGAAAGCCCTACGGAATTTGGTTATAAATGTGTTTTCTTTAAATGCAAGGAGCATAGTAAACAAAAGAAATGAACTAAACATTATGGTAGAAGATATTGACCCTCACATAATAGGTATAACTGAATCTTGGGCCACCCCCGATATATCAGATGCCGAATTAAGGAATGACAGGATATGTAATGTTTAGGAAAGATAGATTAGGAAGAAGGGGAGGCGGAGTTATTTTATATATTAAAGAATCCATCCAGGTTTATGAAATAAAATTAGAAAAAGAAGCAGAATGTGAAGAAGCTGTCTGGTGTAACATAGTTACAGGAAACTCAACATTAACTGTTGGGTTAGTGTATCGGAGTCCAAACATAAGCATAGAAGAGAATGAAAAAAATACATAATGCTTTCAAAGAAGTGTTTCAAAGGGACTGTATTATTATGGGGGATTTTAACCATGGGCGTATACAGTGGACATCTCTACAGAGTACCAGGAGAGAGGATCAAGAGTTTTTAAATTTAGTACAAGATAATTTCCTTTCTCAACATGTGTTAGAAGCAACCAGGGGCGAGAACGTGTTAGACATAGTATTGAGCTCACAGAAGGAATGTTTTGATAATGTCAAGATATGTGAACCACTGGGATGTAGTGATCACAACCAGATACATTTTATCATCAAAGTAAAGGGAGGACGGAATAGAAAAATAAGGTACAGGAAATTTTTTCACAAAGGAAGATATAAGGACATGAGGGAATATTTAGCAAGGATAGACTGGAATAACACACTGAAGAATAAGACAGCAACAGAATGCTGGAATATTTTAAAGAGTGAAATTGACTGCGTCGTTGACAAATGTGTCCCCTTGAAAAAACAGGGGAAACGGTCAAAGAAGAAACACTTATCGAAGGAAGCCATTAGAAAAATCAAGTACAAGCAAATGATGTGGAAGACATATAGACATACTGGAAGTGAAGAAGAGTATAGCATTTATAAAGAAGCACTTAATCATGCTACATCTGAAATTAGAAATTCAAAGAGAAGCTACGAACAAAAAATAGCTTTTAATATAAAACATGACAGCAAGAGTTTTTATGCGTATGTTCGAAGTAAACAGAAAGTTCAGGATAAGGTCGGTCCTCTAGAAGGTAGTGATGGAAACATAATAACAGAGGGATTCTTAATGGCAGAAAACCTAAATGAGTACTTTAGTTCGGTGTTTACCAGGGAAGATATTAGTATATTACCAGTACTTGAGACTAAGTTCGAAGGGAGAGAGTTTGATTATTTAGGACAACTAATTGTAACCACAACAATAAGAGATATAAAGGATAATAAATCACAATCAAGTATCTATTGGAAATTGTAGAACAAATCAGCATACCGCTTGCAACAGTGTTCAATTTGTCATTAGAGGAGGGAATAGTTCCGTTAGAATGGAAAGAAGCAAACATTATACCTTTATTTAAAAAGGTTCGAGAAACAAGTCAGAGAACTATAGACCAGTGAGTTTAACATCGGTGATTTGCAAACTATTAGAAAGACTAATTAAAGATCACCTGGTTGATTTTCGTGTTGAAAATAAATTGATAAACCCATCTCAACATGGGTTTTTAAAAGCGAGGTCATGCTTAACAAATATGTTATGTTTTTTGGAAGATGTCACAAAGTGGGTAGATGAGGGATCACCAGTAGATATAATCTATTTAGATTTTAAAAAAGCCTTTGACAAAGTGCCACACCAAAGACTACTACTTAAACTAAAGGCCCATGGCATAGGAAATGGAATGATCAACTGGATAGAAAAATGGCTTATTGGTAGAAGACAAAGAGTAGTAGTTGATGGGGAGGTTTCAAACTGGAAACCGGTTTTGAGTGGAGTACCGCAGGGATCAGTACTGGGACCTATTTTATTCTTAATATATATCAATGATTTGGATGATGACATAACAAGCAAGGTGTTGAAGTTTGCGGACGACACAAAAGTGTTTAGGAAAATTAAAAGTGATGCAGATAGACAGCATTTACAAGATGATCTTAATAAGTTGATAGAATGGTCTGAGAAGTGGCAAATGCTGTTTAATTTTGGAAAGTGTAAGTGCCTCCACACAGGACATGGGAATGAAGATGTACAATATACAATGGGCGGTACTGTACTAAATACTACCTTAAAGGAAAAGGACTTAGGGTTAACTATTAGTGCTGACATGAAGGTATCAGAGCAGTGTGGAATTGCAGCAGCGAAGGGAAACCAAATTCTAGGATTAATTAGGCGAAATATAGTATACAAAGAAAAATAACTAATTATACCGCTGTATAAAACAATAGTTAGGCCTCACTTAGAATATTGTATACAAGCATGGAGGCCATATCGCAAGAAGGATATTGATATGCTAGAAAGAGTACAAAGGAGAGCAACCAAAATGATACCAAGACTCAGGAATATTAGTTATGAAATGCGTCTAAAAGAATGTGGTTTAACAACACTAGAAACCAGAAGATTGAGAGGAGATCAGATTGAGGTGTTTAAAATATTGAATGGGTATGAAAATATTGACAGAAATATTTTTGTCACAGTCAAGGAAGAGAGAAGGACTAAAGGACATGGAGTTACATTAGCAAAGAAGCAGTGTATACTAGATATTAGAAAATTTTCATTTTCACAAAGAACAGTAAATAAATGGAACAGATTATCGGCTGATTGTGTAGGTGCTAGTAGTGTTAATATATTTAAAAATAAAATCGATATATACCTAAAACTTAGATAGATAGGTTGGACTCTCGATAAGTCAAATGGCTTCCTAGTCCACCTGCCATCTACAGTTGAATCTCTAGGTGGCAATCTTGTTAAATCTTGTTAAATCCTTACGAAGGAGAGATATGCCCCTTTGCCAGATACTAGACACATAATATACACTGCTACACGCCCGACAGAAATATACATTTCCATGTAACTTGCATATTGAAGTAGTCATGC
>JAODUO010000640.1:332500-340000 GCA_025642075.2 Ridgeia piscesae
TTGCCTGCCTGCCTCACTTACACATGGTTAACGTGTCACCTGTAGGACATCGTTTACAGCAGCTAGAACTATGCTGTATGTGTGTACAGATTAATGCAGTGTAGCATTTATTTCGTCTAACATTTACTACATCGCCACTTTGTGGGCAAACTTACCTGGAAGTCTAACATGTGTGATAAATAGTTGAGTGGCACTGTCACCACACCGACGATGACGTGAGTTTCAGGGGGTTCCCAGAAAGGGTCTTTGTCCTAAAAAAGACAACGATGGAATTGGTGAACATATGTGACGGAGCTGCACGCATTCACTCACACCTTCACAGTCCCCCCAATCAAGCACCCGCACCAGGTACCAACGCGACAACTTCATGCCGACACGACAGCTAATGCATTAATTAGTTGATTACAAGAAATACAGTAGCAACAAGTAGTCATTTAAGTTTTACTTAAAAGCGAAGTTAGGCCTCAGTTACTATACAACGTATACGCCTCAAAGGCTGAGAGAAAAAAAAGAGACATAAACCTTTTTCAAGAACTAAGACGCCCGAGTTATAATCAAAATAGTAGTCTAACAACATCAGAGACAGCAAAACATATAGGTCATGAAATCTTACTAAAACAGTGTAAACTGGACATACTACTATAAAAAAACATACATTTTCACAGAAGATATATGATTGTAGTAGGAACAAATTATTCTCACTGATTGTATTGTTAGCAACTTATGCATTACTGTTGACTAAGTTAATTAAACAGTTCATTAGCTTTAAGTGCGTTGTTATGGACACAATTCGCATGAATACTTTTAAGTGAATAATAGTCTCTCAAGCGCAATCGGAAAGTGTCGTTGAAGTCTGACTAATCTAATCATGCACAACTATTCCCATACACCACATGTTTTATCCACGTTTAATGTTATATTTCACGTGATGAATGTAGATGTTGCAAACACGCTTATGAAATTGGAACTTGGCTTTGAAGGGGCTACAAAAGTACAATTCCAATATGGGATTGGATGATCTTTTAACCATAAAAGAAGACGCTTCGCGTACCAGGGTAAGCAATGGTGTAGCTCACCTTGTCAACGTTTATTGACGCGCCTTCTTCGAAGTTTTGATACATCAGTTGCATGTGTACTTGACGGTTGAGAAACTTGTTTTTATCCCACAGAAACTCGTTGCCTGTGTCCAGATCTTCCACCTTAACGTATACCTACACGCACCGTGGTTGATCGCAACCGGTGACACACAAAATAATAGTTATATAATAGTTTTAAATTAACATACCTAAGAAAGTAACAAATATCAAGGAAAAAGCGTCTTTTGTATAGACGATAGAACATAGTTAAACATATAGGAGTATTATATACAAACGATTAACAAAAGAGCTAGCATCAGAAAAAACCTTTCACTCCTAGACATTAATTTTCACACAGGATATACGTTTCAATATATGAGCTCACGAATGAAACGTTATCCCGTTGTTTGTTTTGAAATACCACGTAGGATGTGTGTCCAATAACTACCTACGACACATCGATGTGTGTCCAATGACTGCCTACGACACCAGGATATGTGTCCAATGACTACCTACGACACATGGATATGTGTCCAATGACTGCCTACGACACAATGATATGCCTCCGACATTAGGACGTGTGTCCAACGATTGCGAAAGAGACACAGGGACGGGTATGTACCTCGGTGCGACCACTGTCCAGACCCCGTGCCTCGGCCGATACGAGCAGCACGGAGAAGTCGACTGGTTTGTTCATGTCGTCTGCCATGGCATTCACGTCCTGTACCAGCTGCATGATGGTCATCACCTCTTCCTGCAGGAGCGAGTCCTCTGTTGACACGCCGAAGTACGTAAACAGTTGGTAACATTCTAGTACATCTTTCAAATCTCCACATTTTTGGCGTCTAACTGATTTATTAAAATTTGTTCTCCCGAACACACTTTGCAGATTGTTTGTGCTCACCATTTAGATGTGAATAATTTGTGTAAATGATTTTGTTTGCTTCCATCGCATTAGGTTGATTATAATTAATGCAACATGACCATGAGAAGTTGTCATGTGTGACTAATACATACGTGTTCTGTTTTAATTAAAGATGTGCAATATGTCAACATGTATTCATAATTATTTCCATTGGGAAATATAATTAGTGCCAGGTCGAATATGAATGAAATGTGTGGAGAGACGAGTGTGTCAATGAAGCACCAGTTTTTTAATTGAACCTTGACAAATATGTTCTTTTGGAGCCGGATACAGATGACATCGAAACATGAATCGTGGCCATGTCAGTCCCCAGAAGGCGAAAAATCTTTTTTGAAATAAACCATTTACATTCATGTATGGTTGAAGCAAATAATAGGGTGGGTAGCTTTCATATAAACTACGGTAACTCTTCCTTAGGTGAACAACAGCGAACAAGGTAGCTAAAACTTAACTAAAACCCAAAACGTTTATTGATATGCGAAATATAAGCATTATCATGTGCTGTGTGTTGTATATAATTAGAAACAATTTATTTTGGTAGTAGGGTACTACTCGTGACAAAACGATTGCATGCATACAAGCATGCAACCATCCATGAAATCGACATTAAGAAGGTAGTGGATTACCCGAAAGCACATTTCGTTATGAATTCAAATGCACTTTCGCCATGGGAATATTCACACATAATGTGTACACTGATAACTCAGATAAACCTACTAACGAGATTAGCGTTTTGTCATTAGTACTTTCGTTTTCACCATTTCGCGGATTCGATCTGTTTTACGATTACTTACTAAGTCATTTCGAAGCAACGTGCGAGTGAACGGCCCCAACGCTCTGCACACGTCTTGCATTGATCACAACGGTAAGTGCAAGGACTGGCGTGCTAATTAGACTTTATCACGAATATATGCAGCTTAGGAATAAAATAAGAGTGTTCTCTTTTTAATTTGAGACAGTTGACTTTACTGGTCAACTCAACTACGACATACATGTTCCCCTACATCAAGTTTGAAACGAATTCCGAGCGTGCGAACACATGTAATATATATATATATATATATATATATATATATATATATATATATATATATATATATATATACGTTAAATAACCTGTGGTAATGTCTCCGTATGACTGTGACTGAACAATGATTAAGGCAAATTACCTGTCTGAAACACTTACCTTTTGTTTTGCCTTGAGTGTCAACAGAACACGAGTATATAAGTTAAGCATGCATATTGAGACAACCATCTCAACGTTGTAACTGTAAATATGGTTTGTTGAAACATGTCTGCTATACATACATTGTGAACATAATCAAGCCTCAAACCTTTACCAGATGGTCTAAAATACGTTTCTGGGCATACACAATATTATTATATTATGTTGTTGGAGCCATTTGAATGTTAAAAGTGAGCTTTAATTGTTCGTAATGTATGCAATTTTATAACAAAAACGCGACTTGTGTTAGTAATTTGTTGTTGGCAACTAGTGTGTTGACCCGACGCCACCTACCGTCCTCAAACTGCAACCCTGAGTTCTTAGCAATCTCGTTCTGAGCGAATTCGTACGTCACGTCTCGCGAGTGTTTGCCTTTTGCCTTCAGCGCAGCCGCCTCTTGTGGATGGGTGAACACAAACAAGTTATTCGACCCAAACCGAATCCTGAAATATAAGGTGACGTTGCAATATGTACTGAAGTGTTTCGGTGTAAGTAAATGTGGAGTTTACAATGAACGATGTAGGAATCTAGCTTTTCTAACTAAATAGCAATGATAGAAAATGTCTACCAATTTTCTTGCAGCGATAACACAATGCAGCGATAACTAGGTACACGAATATATTTATTATCATGTGGGCGAGCATGCTAGTAATTATTAGTACAAAATATAAGGTGTATGTATACAATAGTAGGATATGATTCCAGATTAAGCAATAACAGCTATGTTATTGTTCCCAACAAAAACTATCACGCATTACAAAATCAATGTTTCAATATCGTTTAGTCTATCCCACCACTACACTACATGAGCAACTATTGTCGCCCTGTGTGGAGACTGTCACCTGTCGTCGTGGTGCAGCAGGACCGTCTCCTTCAGCTCGACGCCGTTGTGCAGCACCAGTCCGTCGAGTGGCGTCAACTTCACCGCGCCTCCCTCGTTTGTCACCATCGCGTGTCTCTTCGCGATCCTGCAACAAGCTCTCACCGTCGCACGCTGTAGGGACAGTCGCCAGGCATATCATATTATGGTCAGCCCGCACACGGCTGTCTGTGGAGACTCGCGGGGCGAGTATTTCTCTTTGGACACGCCATACAATGGACGTCGATAACAGATGCTGATCAAATAGTAATGCTACATTCACATAAATGGCGAAGTTTCTGATAAGCACATTAACGTTTTTTTTGTTTGTTATATATATTCTACTGGTGTTCCGATCAATCGGCTACGTACAAGCGCATGGGTTAAACACACGGGTGTCCTTTTATTTCTTCACCCGGTCGCATAGAGGTTAGGGTCGGGAAAGTAGAAGTTCCGGGCGTTCGCAAACTCTCTGTTTAAATTACTTACCGTGGTCCGTTTAAAACGATTTCAGGGTTGGTTTCGTCTTTTCCGTTTCCAACGACAGATTGCTCTACAGAAAACAGACAAACTGTTCCATTAGTTGTAATTCATTTTGAAGTACGGACCCACTACTTACTGACATGGACCATTTACGCATTCGTATTTATTCTTACAATTTGTAACATTTTAAACCATGGAACACTTACTTCTTCCAAGTTATTATAATATATTTTCACATTTCCATCACATGTCTTATAACTAAAACAATACAATATTAGAACATGGGTACATTGTAAATTGCTTGCAGTTTTGTTAGAGTGCCTCTTGCTAGCCAATTGACTGATGGGGGTCGGTGATTGCTGCATATCCCAAGTGTCTGCCCATCAAACCATTCAGTGAGTAGATGTAAGTTTGATACAAACCTGCCTTGGCGAGATGGATAAGTTTCCCATTGAGTGCCGGGTCTTCGTTGAGGTTGCTAAAATGAGGTATCTGCCTCTCTTCCTCGAGATGTTGTTTCTCATTTGCCTGTAATTCCTGCCGACAGATGTTACGTGTGTGGTCAACAAACACCATGACCACTGGGCAAGGAATATCAATGGATGTGTTTTGCTTTTCCTGTACTCCAATGCGCGACCCAGCGATAGGCTGGTTATTATAACAGCATAACATTAACATGCACCACACAGACATAACATGCACCACACAGACATAACATGCACCACACAGACATAACTTGCACCACACATACATAACACGTATAAAAATCTCACAGTATTTACAAAACTACTCCTATAAAGGAAGGTAGCATAATCATGGTACACTGAGCCTATTCTGACGGAATGCCTAAGACCGAACGACAGACCGACAGATTTATTTTTGACAACAAATGTTCAGATTTATAGAATTTACACACACACACACGCACACATTTCATATATGACAAATTATGGCTATTATAATTGCATTTATAGTTCATAATGAAGTAGTGAATGACAAACCATGAGACAGGGAAATGACAATGATATACAAATTTTAACTGCATTGACATGGACCACGCAACATTTACATTCAACAACATAACACACACACACACACACACACACACACACACACACACACACACATTTCATATATGACAAATTATGGCTATTATAATTGCATTTATAGTTCATAATGAAGTAGTGTTTAATGTACGTTGTGAAACCATGTAGACTATGTGTGTAAATGTTATCAATGATATAGTCTTTGAAAGTTTGTTAACTGTTTCTATTGTGTTATGTTTGCATGGATTTCCACGCGAACATGTTTATCATTGCAACGTGAATTTCATAATAAGGTTTTTTAAAATAGAAAACTAACTATTGGTGGCATAGCAAATACAATAGTACTAACAAACGGTTGGGTTTTGTTAAATTTGTTAGATGCACATTCCTAAGCAGTTGCCTTTTGTTACCTTATACTTTTGCCGTATGCCGTATACTTTAATATATTTAAGAAATTAATATTTAATCCCATTAGCACAATCAGTTAGCATTCTCTTCAAATGAAGACGTACTACACCACCAATGTAACCATATTCAATAGTCCAATGTCTGCACATTTCCTTTAACAAGAAATGCAAATGTAGCTTAAGGAAATGACCTATTAGACGAATTGCTCACTTCCATTTCCTTCTGGGAGTTGAGGAGTCGCTTCTGCCACGCCGTCTCGATGTCATCCATCTGGTCCTTGTAACGCTGGATCTGACAACACGAACACCACATCGGTACATTATCAGCGACACGTTGTGGTGAGCACTTCTCACAAGAGAGGGAACGAGACTCAACATACAACATCACAGTTTTATCTGAAAAAACTATGTAAGTTATTTGGTATAAATGTGATGCTCTGTGTGATGTCTGGTTATATATATATATATATATATATATATATATATATATATATATGTGTGTGTGTGTGTGTCGTGCGTGCGTGCGTGCGTGCGTGCACGTGTATACATGCATATATATGTTATATATATATATATATATATATATATATATATATATTATACATATTATATATTATATGTGTACATATACACACACATATATATATATATGTATAAATATATATTATATATATTATATATTATATGTGTACATATATATAATATATATATATATATATGTATATATATATTATATATATATATATGTATACATATAAAATATTATATATGTAAATATACATACACACTATATATATATATATATATATATTGTACATATATATCATAATATATATATATATATATATATATATATGTATGTGCGTGTGTGTGTATGTGTGTATATGTATATGTATGTGTGGGTGTGGGTGGGTGTGTGTGTGTGTATGTATGTGTGTGTGTGCGTGTGTGTGTACCTTTCAATAATGGCAGACATTTGTTTTATTCTTTTGCACCATTATGTCAAACTCATCTAATTTGGCTACACATAATAATTATCATAAATTGAAAGACATTGTTGTTCTAATACATGCCTGTATGATCTCTTTAAGATGACAATGACAGAAATCAAAGAGTAAAGCACCTCTCTCTCTCTCTCTCCTGCTCTTTACGAAGACAGTGACACAGATCAAGGAATATAGCGCCTC
Organism: Ridgeia piscesae; assembly: GCA_025642075.2. NCBI lineage: Eukaryota > Metazoa > Annelida > Polychaeta > Sabellida > Siboglinidae > Ridgeia > Ridgeia piscesae. The sequence continues at coordinate 339,709 of JAODUO010000640.1, forward strand.
TCTCTCCTGCTCTTTACGAAGACAGTGACATAGATCAAGGAATATAGCGCCTCTCTCTCCTGCTTGCTACGAAGACAGTGACATAGATCAAGGAATATAGCGCCTCTCTCTCTCTCTCTCCTGCTTGTTACGAAGACAGTGACATAGATCAAGGAATATAGCGCCTCTCTCTCCTGCTCTTTACGAAGACAGTGACATAGATCAAGGAATATAGCGCCTCTCTCTCCTGCTCTTTACGAAGACAGTGACATAGATCAAGGAATATAGCGCCTCTCTCTCCTGCTTGCTACGA
>JAODUO010000640.1:347500-380000 GCA_025642075.2 Ridgeia piscesae
AGGGACAGGCAGGGACAGACAGGGACTGGCAGGGACAGGCAGGGACAGGCAGGGACTGACAGGGACAGGCAGGGACTGACAGGGACAGGCAGGGACAGACAGGGACTGGCAGGGACAGGCAGGGACAGACACAGACAATGGTTACCGTTGGTACAAGAGACTTGGGCACCAAAGAAGAATACGACCTGAACAAGTTGTCATTTGTTACTTATTGTTATGTTATGAAACAAAGTAGTAGTAGTAGTAGTAATAGTAGTAGTAGTAGTAGTAGTAGTAGTAGTAGTAGTAGTAGTAGTAGTAGTAGTAGTAGTAGTAGTAGTAGTAGTAGTAGTAGTAGTAGTAGTAGTAGTAGTAGTAGTAGGTAGTAGTAGTAGTAGTAGTAGTAGTAGTAGAGAGAGAGTAGTAGTAGTAGTAGTAGTGGTGGTGGTGGCGGCGGCAACATTAGCAGCAGCAATATGAGCAGCAGCAATAGCAGCAGTAGTGGGAACTGGTGTCTCATTCGCGGGGGAGGGGATAAATAGTGTAAACTGTGTTAATGATGAAAATTAATGATCATCGCCAGCACGCTTGCACGCGTGATAACACGTGCACGCACAGGCAATAAATATAAACAGTTGTGCGATGTACATTGTATGCGATGTACATTATATGCGATGTACATTATATGCGATGTACATTATACGCATGCGCTGCATCTTACCGTAGAATCCTCTTTCGGGGCTTTCTTTGACCCTCAGGCCGCCGGGCGGTGTCTTCTTCTTGTTGAGAAGATCTCTCGCCTGTTCGTTGTATATCTCCAGCATACTAAACGTCACCTGCCACACAGCTTACCTGTAAGTCTAGTCCACTAACTGCTTTTCACAATACGTCATGACATAGTTTGTGTATGTCACTACGTCTGCTTTCGTATAGTTGTAGCGATTATCTCTTGAAATGACAATGTATATTTAATATGTTATTGTCAGACGCAAAGTTCAAAATACAATATTGCAATAAAGATAATATTATACTTGTAACAGTGAAGCACAAAGAACGGACAAAGAACGAACAAAGAACGGACAAAGAACGGACAAAGAACGGACAAAGAACGGACAAAGAACGGACAATGGACGCCCAGATCGGATGACGCACTGATTGTGCAATACCAACACTGTTATAACCAGTGCATCCAACTAACTGTGTTTTGATTGTTACATCAAAATGTAATGTCAGACACAAACACCTGCACCAGTGTGATGGAGTGCCGTAGTGTCAGACACAAACACCTGCACCAGTGTGATGGAGGGCCGTAGTGTCAGACACAAACACATGCACCAGTGTGATGGAGTGCCGTAGTGTCAGACACAAACACCTGCACAAGTGTGATGGAGTGCCGTAGTGTCAGACACAAACACCTGCACAAGTGTGATGGAGGGCCGTAGTGTCAGACACAAACACCTGCACCAGTGTGATGGAGTGCCGTAGTGTCAGACACAAACACCTGCACCAGTGTGATGGAGTGCCGTAGTGTCAGACACAAACACCTGCACCAGTGTGATGGAGTGCCGTAGTGTCAGACACAAACACCTGCACCAGTGTGATGGAGTGCCGTAGTGTCAGACACAAACACCTGCACAAGTGTGATGGAGTGCCGTAGTGTCAGACACAAACACCTGCACCAGTGTGATGGAGTGCCGTAGTGTCAGACACAAACACCTGCACCAGTGTGATGGAGTGCCGTAGTGTCAGACACAAACACCTGCACAAGTGTGATGGAGTGCCGTAGTGTCAGACACAAACACCTGCACCTGTGTGATGGAGTGCCGTAGTGTCAGACACAAACACCTGCACAAGTGTGATGGAGTGCCGTAGTGTCAGACACAAACACCTGCACCTGTGTGATGGAGTGCCGTAGTGTCAGACACAAACACCTGCACCTGTGTGATGGAGTGCCGTAGTGTCAGACACAAACACCTGCATCAGTGTGATGGAGTGCCGTAGTGTCAGACACAAACACCTGCACAAGTGTGATGGAGTGCCGTAGTGTCAGACACAAACACCTGCACCAGTGTGATGGAGTGCCGTAGTGTCAGACACAAACACCTGCACCAGTGTGATGGAGTGCCGTAGTGTCAGACACAAACACCTGCACCAGTGTGATGGAGTGCCGTAGTGTCAGACACAAACACCTGCACAAGTGTGATGGAGTGCCGTAGTGTCAGACACAAACACCTGCACAAGTGTGATGGAGGGCCGTAGTGTCAGACACAAACACCTGCACCAGTGTGATGGAGTGCCGTAGTGTCAGACACAAACACCTGCACAAGTGTGATGGAGTGCCGTAGTGTCAGACACAAACACCTGCACCAGTGTGAGGGAAAGTGCCGTAGTGTCAGACACAAACACCTGCACCTGTGTGATGGAGTGCCGTAGTGTCAGACACAAACACCTGCACAAGTGTGATGGAGTGCCGTAGTGTCAGACACAAACACCTGCACCTGTGTGATGGAGTGCCGTAGTGTCAGACACAAACACCTGCACCTGTGTGATGGAGTGCCGTAGTGTCAGACACAAACACCTGCATCAGTGTGATGGAGTGCCGTAGTGTCAGACACAAACACCTGCACAAGTGTGATGGAGTGCCGTAGTGTCAGACACAAACACCTGCACCAGTGTGATGGAGTGCCGTAGTGTCAGACACAAACACCTGCACCAGTGTGATGGAGTGCCGTAGTGTCAGACACAAACACCTGCACAAGTGTGATGGAGTGCCGTAGTGTCAGACACAAACACCTGCACCAGTGTGATGGAGTGCCGTAGTGTCAGACACAAACACCTGCACCAGTGTGATGGAGTGCCGTAGTGTCAGACACAAACACCTGCACATGTGTGATGGAGTGCTGTAGTGTCAGACAAACACCTGCACCAGTGTGATGGAGTGCCGTAGTGTCAGACACAAACACCTGCACATGTGTGATGGAGTGCCGTAGTGTCAGACACAAACACTTGCATCAGTGTGCATGGAGTCCGTAGTGGCTGCCACCTAACGTCTTACCTCGTAACTCATTCTCTCCTGTTTCCGGGCACTAATGTCTTTAAAGAGCTGTTCACAAGTTCGAGGAACCAGACCTAGATGTAAACAAATTTCTCTTCCTGTTATATATGTTTGTTACATTGAAAAAAAGTCATGTTTAAAGAGGTCATGCAGTTGACACTGCTGTGATTTCATTTAGTTGAAGTCATGCATTCTTTTATTTGATCAATCTTATTTCTATGTGCAGATCTACACAATTATATATTCCTGATAACACCTACGACAGGGGCGTTACATGTGATGTGCGCATGTCATGGCATTCTAAATTCGAAAAAATTAAAGAACAACATGGAGCTATTTAAATGGCAAATATGGTTAAACAGATATAGCATTATGGCAGCCATCTTTGTGATTCATATGGAAACATTATTTTTTTATCGTAGTGGGTGTACGAGACGATTTACCACGTTAATTACAGGACCTAAAATAAAACTTCGATAGGATCGATTTTCAGCATATAAACAACATATAACATCAAAACTACAGACAAACAGTTTATACGAAACTGGATATGAAATTGCATTATTAACTTATCAATGTACAGCAGGCTACAGTATAGCATCAATTAAATATGCTCTTAATTCTTTCGTGTAATGCCCATAATGATGAGAGAGGTGTAAACGTACATAATCGAGCTGCCTCACCTAGATTCTTTCCGTGGCCCATGATGGAGTACGACTTGCCGCTCCCCGTCTGGCCGTACGCGAAGATGGAGCAGTTGTAGCCGTCCCAAGCGTTGGCCAACATGCCGAGACCCAGGTCCGTGAACACCTTCACCTGTCACAGTCGGCTACCGGCGTCATCACGGGAATCAAACCCGGGACAGCAACGACACTTATGATTGCTTTAAACACGGGTAAGCAAAGAGATAGTAATATTTGTCCCAGTCGTCAACAGCAGCAGCACAATGGCCTATTTATATGTATAATTTATGGATCCATGACATTTTGGTAAAGGACACTTTGGTAATGGACATTTCGGTAACAGATATTTCGGTAACAGGACATTTCGGTAACTAGACATTTCGGTAACTAGACATTTCGGTAACAAGACATTTTGGTAACAAGACATTTTGGTAAAACTACTTAAAATAATCAGCGTCCAGTCTGCCATATTAGGAGGTAACCTGTTGAGATGTCAGTCAGTTAAACCATTTGTAAATTAGGATGGTCCAGACATGGAACTTAGCTTTCTACCAGTAGTCAGGCAAGGTGTAAAGTAGTGTTTGCCTCTGAAGGGAACATGGCTTCCAAATAGCATTGGTGGTGGCTAAAGTACGTGTTCAACCACTACAGCAAAGCACTGGCTAGCAGGACACATTTAAATCCAGACACACATAAGGTGAAGCTATACATGTGAACATGGAGCTATCAACAACAACCAGGGGAAAAGCAAAGCTATTGTGGAATGGCTATACCAAGCATACAGAGAAAAATGACATGATATGGTGGCGTTGTACATGTCGTGCAAGCAAGCACTGCCCTGCTAGTGCATACACCGACTTGCTACCAGCATATCCAGTGTTAAAAACTGACCACAACCACTGTCCTGAACCTATGAAGCTGACAGATGCCGTACGGAAATGCGTATACGTGCTGCTGCAAGTAACGACCCGCCAGCTCGTATTCACGCTGACAACATCACAGCATTGACAGGTGCAGCTAAGGCGATTCTACCGAGTGTCGATGCATGTAAGTTTTTTTGTAAGAAATATGCATTTATAGAATATTTATTAGTTTTACCAAAATGCCATGCTACCAAAATGTATGTTACCAAGATGTCCTATTACCAAAATGTCTGTTACCAAAATGTCCAGTTACCGAAATGTCCTGTTACCGAAATGTCCTGTTACCGAAATGTCAGTTACCAAAACGTCCATTACCAAAGTGTCCTTTACCGAAATGTCTGGATACCATAATTTATATATTATCATAAATACAACGTCTCATTATATTAATGTTTCCGCATGGTGGCGATGTTAGCTCTTCAAATTACATAATAACATGCGGCTTTTGTTCTATGGCTACGTGTACACATTGCAAACAAAATAAAACTAGAGTTGATTTTAACTCTGACTCAACCAGTTACGAATCCAGGACAAAACCCCACTCGGACAAAACCCCATCGGACATAACCCCATCGGACAAAACCCCACTCGGACAAAACCCCACTCACTAATACACATTTCGGACATAACCCCACTCTTAAAATAATATTTAATAACTGTTTTTATTAGGCCTTTGGCGCTGTTGATTGATTGATTAATTAAGAAATTATTTTTATTATTACATACAACATTTATGTAGCACTCTCCATAATATTGTACAGCATGTTCAAAAGTGCTTTACATGTAAAATAAGACTTAAATTAACTATTTAAAGGTTTTATATATATATATATATATATATATATATATATATATATATATATATATATATATATATATATATATATATATATATATATATATATATATATATATATATACTGTTTTATTATATTAGGTGATAATTATAATGAGTTTATTCGGTAAATTCAGGTCTCTGATCTAAAGTACAAAAATCATAACGTATGCAATGTGGTATATATATATATATATATATATATATATATATATATATATATATATATATATATATATATATACATTATATATATACACATTGTATATATATATATATATATATATATATTTATATATATATATATATATATATTTTAAGTGGGGTTTTGTCCGAGTGGGGTTTTGTCCGATGGGGTTTTGTCTGTTTACCGTGCGACCAAGAGAAACTGAAGCCAACTGGTCCCGCGTGGACAGAGCACACTGGCTAAAGGCAGACGACGTCGATTGTAACGTACGAACCTGGTCGACGTATTTGTCATTCGCCTTCTCGTGGTAGCCATCCTGGCGCACGTTGAACCCGTCGTGTGACCAGTACGAGAAGTCGTACGTGAACTTCCTAGGAGCGGCCTTCGGGTTGCTGGGGTCTGTAAGACTGGTCGTCGCTTCGTCCATCTCAATGACCAGCTTTGCATCGCGCGACAGTTCACGCTGGTTCTAGCAGCGGTCAAGGAAACTGCGCTGGACAATGCACATGCAATGCCTAGCGTGAGAACCGTTTTAATATTCTTATACTAATCGATCAACACCAACACATGGCAGCACATAAATAGTTTATGCCACTGGTTCAATTTGCGGATAAATTTTAAACCAAAACGAAGTTCTTATTAAAAGCCATGTTGCACTTAATTACAACATTTATGCAACTTTACTCAAGACACCTAGCTCTTTGACGAATAACAATGGCTGGTCACCGATATTGAGAAAATAATTTCCCGATTGTTCTTTTATAGACTCTGTTTACGGTTCAACAAGTCTTTTTGATGTTTTACCGATAACGTCTCAAGCAAGGATACAAATGGCCGTACGCGAACGGCCACTTTGACGTTCTCAACTGAAGTCATGGTGAATGGAAATCTGAAACAAAGAAAGCAGTGACACTGAGCAGTGTGTATTTAGCCGACGGTATTTACAAGCGTGTATTCGGATGACATGTGGACTACGTAGTAAATCCAGGAGAAGTCGAGTTGATATTGGACTGAACACGAGTGACTGCTGTGTGCGTGAGGACAGAGGTCCCTGGTCCGTTCAAGAGTCGACTCGAATATCCCACGACTCAATCCTACATTCGTCCCTGGTCAGTTCAAGAGTTAACTTGAATATCCCACGACTCAATCATACATTCGTCCCTGGTCCGTTCAAGAGTTAACTTGAATATCCCACGACTCAATCCTACATTCGTCCCTGGTCAGTTCAAGAGTTAACTTGAATATCCCACGACTCAATCCTACATTCGTCCCTGGTCAGTTCAAGAGTTAACTTGAATATCCCACGACTCAATCATACATTCGTCCCTGGTCCGTTCAAGAGTTACTGAATATCCCACGACTCAATCCTACTTTCGTCCCTGGTCAGTTCAAGAGTTAACTTGAATATCCCACGACTCAATCATACATTCGTCCCTGGTCAGTTCAAGAGTTAACTTGAATATCCCACGACTCAATCCTACATTCGTCCCTGGTCAGTTCAAGAGTTAACTTGAATATCCCACGACTCAATCCTACATTCGTCCCTGGTCAGTTCAAGAGTTAACTTGAATATCCCACGACTCAATCCTACATTCGTCCCTGGTCAGTTCAAGAGTTAACTAAATATCCCACGACTCAATCCTACATTCGTCCCTGGTCAGTTCAAGAGTTAACTTGAATATCCCACGACTCAATCATATATTCGTCCCTGGTCCGTTCAAGAGTCGACTCGAATATCCCACGACTCAATCATACATTCGTCCCTGGTCAGTTCAAGAGTTAACTTGAATATCCCACGACTCAATCCTACATTCGTCCCTGGTCAGTTCAAGAGTTAACTTGAATATCCCACGACTCAATCCTACATTCGTCCCTGGTCAGTTCAAGAGTTAACTTTAAAAATCCCACGACTCAATCCTATATTCGTCCCTGGTCAGTTCAAGAGTTAACTAAATATCCCACGACTCAATCCTATATTCGTCCCTGGTCAGTTCAAGAGTTAACTTAAATATCCCACGACTCAATCATACATTCGTCCCTGGTCAGTTCAAGAGTTAACTAAATATCCCACGACTCAATCCTACATTCGTCCCTGGTCAGTTCAAGAGTTAACTTGAATATCCCACGACTCAATCCTACATTCGTCCCTGGTCAGTTCAAGAGTTAACTTGAATATCCCACGACTCAATCCTATATTCGTCCCTGGTCCGTTCAAGAGTTAACTCGAATATCCCACGACTCAATCCTACATTCGTCCCTGGTCAGTTCAAGAGTTAACTAAATATCCCACGACTCAATCCTACATTCGTCCCTGGTCAGTTCAAGAGTTAACTTGAATATCCCACGACTCAATCCTATATTCGTCCCTGGTCAGTTCAAGAGTTAACTAAATATCCCACGACTCAATCCTACATTCGTCCCTGGTCAGTTCAAGAGTTAACTTGAATATCCCACGACTCAATCCTATATTCGTCCCTGGTCAGTTCAAGAGTTAACTAAATATCCCACGACTCAATCCTACATTCGTCCCTGGTCAGTTCAAGAGTTAACTAAATATCCCACGACTCAATCCTACATTCGTCCCTGGTCAGTTCAAGAGTTAACTAAATATCCCACGACTCAATCCTACATTCGTCCCTGGTCAGTTCAAGAGTTAACTGAATATCCCACGACTCAATCCTACATTCGTCCCTGGTCAGTTCAAGAGTTAACTAAATATCCCACGACTCAATCCTACATTCGTCCCTGGTCAGTTCAAGAGTTAACTTGAATATCCCACGACTCAATCATACATTCGTCCCTGGTCAGTTCAAGAGTTAACTGAATATCCCACGACTCAATCCTACATTCGTCCCTGGTCAGTTCAAGAGTTAACTAAATATCCCACGACTCAATCCTACATTCGTCCCTGGTCAGTTCAAGAGTTAACTTGAATATCCCACGACTCAATCATACATTCGTCCCTGGTCAGTTCAAGAGTTAACTTGAATATCCCACGACTCAATCCTACATTCGTCCCTGGTCAGTTCAAGAGTTAACTTGAATATCCCACGACTCAATCCTACTTTCGTCCCTGGTCAGTTCAAGAGTTAACTTGAATATCCCACGACTCAATCCTACATTCGTCCCTGGTCAGTTCAAGAGTTAACTTGAATATCCCACGACTCAATCCTACATTCGTCCCTGGTCAGTTCAAGAGTTAACTTGAATATCCCACGACTAAATCCTACATTCGTCCCTGGTCAGTTCAAGAGTTAACTAAATATCCCACGACTCAATCCTACATTCGTCCCTGGTCAGTTCAAGAGTTAACTTGAATATCCCACGACTCAATCCTACATTCGTCCCTGGTCAGTTCAAGAGTTAACTAAATATCCCACGACTCAATCCTACATTCGTCCCTGGTCAGTTCAAGAGTTAACTTGAATATCCCACGACTCAATCCTATATTCGTCCCTGGTCAGTTCAAGAGTTAACTTGAATATCCTACGACTAAATCCTACATTCGTCCCTGGTCAGTTCAAGAGTTAACTAAATATCCCACGACTCAATCCTACATTCGTCCCTGGTCAGTTCAAGAGTTAACTTGAATATCCCACGACTCAATCCTATATTCGTCCCTGGTCAGTTCAAGAGTTAACTTGAATATCCCACGACTAAATCCTACTTTCGTCCCTGGTCAGTTCAAGAGTTAACTTGAATATCCCACGACTCAATCCTATATTCGTCCCTGGTCAGTTCAAGAGTTAACTTGAATATCCCACGACTAAATCCTACTTTCGTCCCTGGTCAGTTCAAGAGTTAACTTGAATATCCCACGACTCAATCCTACTTTCGTCCCTGGTCAGTTCAAGAGTTAACTTGAATATCCCACGACTCAATCCTACATTCGTCCCTGGTCAGTTCAAGAGTTAACTTGAATATCCCACGACTCAATCCTACTTTCGTCCCTGGTCAGTTCAAGAGTTAACTTGAATATCCCACGACTCAATCCTACTTTCGTCCCTGGTCAGTTCAAGAGTTAACTTGAATATCCCACGACTCAATCCTACATTCGTCCCTGGTCAGTTCAAGAGTTAACTTGAATATCCCACGACTCAATCCTACATTCGTCCCTGGTCAGTTCAAGAGTTAACTTGAATATCCCACGACTCAATCATATATTCGTCCCTGGTCAGTTCAAGAGTTAACTTGAATATCCTACGACTAAATCCTACATTCGTCCCTGGTCAGTTCAAGAGTTAACTTGAATATCCCACGACTCAATCCTATATTCGTCCCTGGTCAGTTCAAGAGTTAACTTGAATATCCCACGACTCAATCCTATATTCGTCCCTGGTCAGTTCAAGAGTTAACTTGAATATCCCACGACTCAATCCTACTATTCGTCCCTGGTCAGTTCAAGAGTTAACTTGAATATCCCACGACTCAATCCTACATTCGTCCCTGGTCAGTTCAAGAGTTAACTTGAATATCCCACGACTCAATCCTACATTCGTCCCTGGTCAGTTCAAGAGTTAACTTGAATATCCTACGACTCAATCCTACTTTCGTCCCTGGTCAGTTCAAGAGTTAACTTGAATATCCCACGACTCAATCCTACATTCGTCCCTGGTCAGTTCAAGAGTTAACTTGAATATCCTACGACTAAATCCTACATTCGTCCCTGGTCAGTTCAAGAGTTAACTTGAATATCCCACGACTCAATCCTATATTCGTCCCTGGTCAGTTCAAGAGTTAACTTGAATATCCCACGACTCAATCCTACATTCGTCCCTGGTCAGTTCAAGAGTTAACTTGAATATCCCACGACTCAATCCTATATTCGTCCCTGGTCAGTTCAAGAGTTAACTTGAATATCCCACGACTCAATCCTACATTCGTCCCTGGTCAGTTCAAGAGTTAACTTGAATATCCCACGACTCAATCCTACATTCGTCCCTGGTCAGTTCAAGAGTTAACTTGAATATCCCACGACTCAATCCTACATTCGTCCCTGGTCAGTTCAAGAGTTAACTTGAATATCCTACGACTCAATCCTACATTCGTCCCTGGTCAGTTCAAGAGTTAACTTGAATATCCCACGACTCAATCCTATATTCGTCCCTGGTCAGTTCAAGAGTTAACTTGAATATCCTACGACTAAATCCTACATTCGTCCCTGGTCAGTTCAAGAGTTAACTTGAATATCCCACGACTCAATCCTATATTCGTCCCTGGTCAGTTCAAGAGTTAACTTGAATATCCCACGACTCAATCCTACATTCGTCCCTGGTCAGTTCAAGAGTTAACTAAATATCCCACGACTCAATCCTAATTCGTCCCTTGGTCATTTCAAGAGTAAACTCAAGTATCAGCTCATTACATTCGTCCCTGGTCAGTTCAAGAGTTAACTTGAAAATCCCAGACTCAATCCTAATACAAAATTGCGTCTCCGTGTGTAGGATTCAGTATTATGTTATGCTAGTAGTTTTGTTGTGTGTTCTTGTGTTGTTGTGTTACTTTGATAGTGTATGATAATTATTGATTGGTGTGGTGGTGTGGTGTGTATGTGTATGTGTGTGTGTGTATGTGTGTGTGTGTGTGTGTGTGTGTGTGTGTGTGTGTGTGTGTGTGTGTGTGTGTGTGTGTGTGTGTGTGTGTGTGTGTGTGTGTGTGTGTGTGTGTGTGTGTGTGTGTGTGTGTGTGTGTGTGTGTGTGTGTGTGTGTGTGTGTGTGTGTGTGTGTGTGTGTGTGTGTGTGTGTGTGTGTGTGTGTGTGAGTGTGTGAGTGTGAGTGAAAATATGCTACTGGAGCGATCTGTTTCTCGGATGAGATGCAGCCCTTTCAGCCAGCGCCAAAAGGATATCTTAATCTGATTATCACATACAAATATGACAGGTATGTGTAGTGACAATGTACGTCTTGAAAAGTAGGTATATATGTTTATACGACTGTTTATAAAGCGGGTTTCCTAAGCCATCTGTTTCGGCGATATCCCAGGTCGTACCGACCTAGCCTAGTGCTAGCTGTGTGGGCGGGCGGCCGGCCGGCCGGCCGGCCGGCCAGCCGTACGGCCATGGACACCAGTCACGGTCATGTGCCGTCGCCGCCACGTATGATCGGCAAAACCATGGCAACAAAACGCCACTCCATCGTCATTCTTTCACTGGTGACTGTGAAATCCTGATCTCGAAAACAGGGTGTTAAATGTGAACACTGCCCATCTTGTTGGCTCACGCACGACGTGTGTTAATTAAGGCCGAATATGTACACATACCTGTGACCATGCGCCAGAAAGACAACTCGGTTTACCTGCGAATCGTGTTATTGTTCGCCTGCCACTGTAGGCCTATTCAATGTTGTCTCGCTGCAATCTCGCGTGCTCCGAGACTAATGTATATTGATCCGCTGAGCTGTTTACCTTGGCTACGCTGCGGGTCGGTTGACCCGGCATAAGGCAACACCCGCTTGCTGCTAGCAATTGAACACTCGATTACTTATTCCGCGTAGCAGGTAGGCAGGCAGACACAGGTAGGCATGTCAGGGAATATGATTAATATTTATGAAGTAGTGTTGTTTGGCGAGAATAGGACATAATCTACATTATTTCATACGTGTGTTGGTAATTGAAGAGGTGCAAATGAAAACAATTCGTAGACGAGAATTTACCTTTCTTCACTTGCCTCTCTACATGTCGGCTCGTTACAATAAAGTATACTGAAAACTGTTTCGACTTGATGTTGCTGTTATCGTGTTTACAATACAATATGGGGGTAACATTGTCTAACTGTTGTTGTAATAAGCACTCTAATAATAAACTGAGATACTGTTAACACGATTCCAATAACATATGAGCAATGTATAGGGACAAGTTGTAGAATTCCTGTGGCCTGTTGTTCTCCAACAAATATATGTCTACATCCATGTTGATAACGGACAGAATCTCTCTATCGTTGTGGGTTTTTTCTCCCATTTCCAACACATGGATATTTGTTTAAGACTTGATTTAACGTATCGTGACAGAAGACACGGCGTCTTAATTCATTCCGTAAACAAATCATCAACTATATGATTATATATATAATATATATATATATATATATATATATATATATATATATATATATATATATATATATATACAAATAACGAATACGGCTGATATATAATTAGCAAGTACAGATAACTAGTTTAGACATGCTCGCCGAGCTGTGTATTAACCACAACTAAAATAACTCCTGCGCAATCTTGCAATTGCAAACGTTTATTGAGATCAACTCGAGCGTGACGAAGTGGCTCTGTTGTGCCGTGTTAGAACAAGCTTCACCCAGCCAGGTCGCAGCGCTCACAGGCACAGAGTAGCAACACCTCCTGCCGTACAGACAGTCAGATTACATCAAGTCACAGGCGTTCGCGTTCTATTGGAATTAAGGTGAAGGCCAAAGGCAGTGACGAGATGAGCCCGTCGAGGCAATAATTACCAAAAATACTAAGACTCCCATACAAATAATGACTAATCACACACAATATAAGTACGTTTTCCACATACAGTACAAGTTTGAGCAAGTTACCAGAAAAACAGGCTCGGCAGATGGTAACGCTAACGGGGTCTTACCGGACGTTTGTTCGGGACCAGTACCTGTGCCGGGGTCTTACCGGACGTTTGTTCGGGACCAGTACCTGTGCCGGGGTCTTACCGGACGTTTGTTCGGGACCAGTACCTGTGCCGGGGTCTTACCGGACGTTTGTTCGGGACCAGTATCTGTGCCGGGGTCTTACCGGACGTTTGTTCGGGACCAGTACCTGTGCTGGGGTTTTACCGGACGTTTGTTCGGGACCAGTACCTGTGCCGGGGTCTTACCGGACGTTTGTTCGGGACCAGTACCTGTGCCGGGGTCTTACCGGACGTTTGTTCGGGACCAGTACCTGTGCTGGAGTTTTACCGGACGTTTGTTCGGGACCAGTATCTGTGCCGGGGTCTTACCGGACGTTTGTTCGGGACCAGTACCTGTGCTGGGCTCTTACCGGACGTTTGTTCGGGACCAGTACCTGTGCCGGGGTCTTACCGGACGTTTGTTCGGGACCAGTACCTGTGCTGGAGTTTTACCGGACGTTTGTTCGGGACCAGTACCTGTGCCGGGGTCTTACCGGACGTTTGTTCGGGACCAGTACCTGTGCCGGGGTCTTACCGGACGTTTGTTCGGGACCAGTACCTGTGCTGGAGTTTTACCGGACGTTTGTTCGGGACCAGTATCTGTGCCGGGGTCTTACCGGACGTTTGTTCGGGACCAGTACCTGTGCTGGGCTCTTACCGGACGTTTGTTCGGGACCAGTACCTGGGCCGGGGTCTTACCGGACGTTTGTTCGGGACCAGTACCTGGGCCGGGGTCTTACCGGACGTTTGTTCGGGACCAGTACCTGGGCCGGGGTCTTACCGGACGTTTGTTCGGGACCAGTACCTGGGCCGGGGTCTTACCGGACGTTTGTTCGGGACCAGTACCTGGGCCGGGGTCTTACCGGACGTTTGTTCGGGACCAGTACCTGTGCTGGGGTCTTACCGGACGTTTGTTCGGGACCAGTACCTGTGCCGGGGTCTTACCGGACGTTAACAATATGTTATTCACAACTGCAATTGTTACGAGGTCCGTCGATAATTGGTATACACATAAGTAGGACCGCAGCACGCACACACATACGAACACGCGTACATATACACAAATACACGCACGCGCGCGTGATCACATGTGCACACGCACGTACGCACGCACACACGTGCGCACACACAAGCAGAGTGTAAACGACCTGCTAACAATGTTGTAGTTCGGATGTGACAAGACAAGGTAGATGTCCCCTGTCACGGTGGCCGGACGTAGAGTTGTTGACCGCTGAGACATGGGCAACTGCTGCTGCCGACAAAAGAGTTCTTCGTCCAACGGGAGCAGGAGAACGAACGCCTGCGGTCACTTCACCTACATCGGGGAGCCGGCCGTTGCCCGCGACTACTGTGTCAACGGAACGTGCGACGTAAGTAGTGACAATGATAACACTGGACACGACGAGTGCCAGTCGCGACCGACGACCTGCTCGGCGGCAGACGTCAGAGCTTTCTTTGCAGTGGAACCGAAAGAAAATATCGACCAGGACGAATACAATCAACCCCCAGACCTTGTTTCGTCAGTCGGTGGCACCACGGAAAAACGGTTCAGGCTGATCGGGGCCGAGCCAGAAACCGAGGGTCAACCTAACAACAATGCCCCGACGAAAACAACAACGGTGTTTGTCAAACTCAACGCTGCCCACAATGCGCCATCTGCCCAGTGTGCGAACGATGGTCCGTCATGTAAATCAGCGGACCACGGCAACTCTAATGACCCTGAAACGAACAGACGCGGCGCCAGCAAAACATCACATTTCTCGTTCAGTGCAAATGCTGGTTGTATAAACGAGGCTTTCCTGTGTGACAGCCCAAACAAGTCTCACCGCGTCGAGACGAGCAAATATGGGGCAGATAAAACGTCATGGTCGGCCTCTGAGTCCAATGATGCTAATGAACAAAGACAACAGTCTCCGGACAACGCGACTTTCCCACAGTCCAAGCAGCCTGGAGTGAACCAATCTCAGCTAAAGTCACCGCCTGGAATATCAGCATTGACCGGAGACGAGAGATTGTGTGATTTCACTGCTGCACCAGTGACTCATTTAGTGGGAGAAAAAAACAAAAACAACTCGCCGGAAGGTAACTGTCAGTTTTGCACAGAAACAAACAGCGATGTTCTCACTGCAGACACTGTTTCAGAGAGCTCACACAAGACGGTGCTTGCTCAAACCGGACTTGCACAAATTGGTGTAAATCTAGAGTACGAACAACGCACACCAGAGCTGTGGCGACCGCAAGACACGGAGAAGAAATTGTACCCGATGTTTGACGAGGACTCGTCATCCTCAGAGGGCGTCGAAGCCGACAGGGACCTCAACGAGATATGGACGGTGGGTGCATGTGTACTTAGTCAGTTGTAGTCGTTTGTTATGTTGTTGTTTTTGTTGTTGTTACAATTAAGCGCTTTATGTATGCCGTCATTGGGCTTGCGTTGTATTCATATTTCAGGCGAACTCACTTAAACTAAAACAACACTGTATACTAGCATTGATATAGACCTATGTAAATATGCATGGTCTTGACTAATTATAGCCCTTACATGGATATAACATAAACTGTGCGATCGTTGCATAATGATAGAAATACGCCAACTGTACCATAAAGTGAGAGGTATCTCATGCTATTTATTTTTATTCTATTTATATCATGCTATTTATTTCTTCATTTTTAGCAGTCGGTTTAATTAATGTTGAAGCTTCCAAGACTCATTACAACATCCCGAAAAATACTCATTGTTAATGTTACGTTGTAGGGCCTACAGTGATTACACCAAGATAACTCGTTTCCGTTTGTTTTCATAGGAGATTGAAATGATAGAAGAAAACTTATGTTGCATTCGCGATTGCGATGCTGACGCAGATGGCGACCATAGCTCCCTCTACCAGATGGTCCTGCAGAACGTACGAGATCTGAGCAAGACACGTGACTCGCTGGCGGAGTTCGTGCAACTGGACACGGAGAGCGAGGAGGAGGAGGACGACGAGGACGCGGTACAGAGAAAGCGTGCTACAGACGAGAAGTACGAGGCGGTAAGTTAGAACACAGAACAACAAGTGAATTTTAATAAACATCAAATAACATCTTTCAATGTTGTTAAAGTTCAAGTGAATCAAGATAAAGTAATAATGACCAACGTTTCGGGGAAATTTTACTTAGGTTCGCGAAGCCGTACCAGAAACTCATGTCTAGCAGCTGAACTATGTCATACTAATTTCACACAGATGTTATGGTTAGGAATGCTCATGCCGTGTGCTTATTGTAATTGGTATTTCAGATGTTTAGACGCCTGCATCAAAGCACCTCAACCAAACCTCACAGCGGGGTGGCTGATGCTTGATTCCGCCTATGTTTTCAGGAAGTGGAGAGACTGAACACAGTTGCCGCGAAGGCGTTACTAGAGAAGGCGCTCAAAAACGAGAGTGACATTTGCCTGAGAGAATTGCTCGAAAAACACAACCGCACCCAGGCGAGATTACGCAGGCGCAGAGAAGAGCGACGAAGTCTCGCACAAAAGGATGTAACAGCAAAGCTGCGCAGGCGCTTCGAACATACAATGACTTCCTCTGGTGGAAAGGCCGATACGTTTGCACGAGCACTAGAGAATGTTTCATCAGACGACGAAGCAGTTAGTCTCAAACTTGATCAATCTAACCACCACATGTATTGCTCAATCTGGAACGTCCAGGTTTTGAAACAAATCTAAAACGCCACTCTGAAAATTATACTCTGCTGATCTGACCTCTTGCAATAATACAATGTTCCGTAGAATTATTACCGTTAATATACCTTATAGGTCATCACTATTGTTTTGTATAGTGCCTGTTGCGTACGCATGGTAAATATTATTTGTAGGGGCCTTCATGTGACCAATACATGACGGATGTGCACTAATCCTTAACAAATGTGGATTAATTCATGATAAATATCCAATGAAGACCGCATCACTGGCATTGTATGAACTCGTGAGGCTGATTGTGCTCTCTAAAATAGATTGTGTTCTTTAACAATATTCTTGTACATTGACCACTGTAAAACACTGGACGTCCTGATGGAAGTGGACCGCATCAATTGGCACACAGTAGGCGTGCATTGGTGCATGGTGAAACTAATGCATCAATTATTTTGTTTCTGCTATGTAATTGCAGAGCGACTTGTCATACTTCGACGACGAAGAAGACGACATGGCGACATCGGATGTCAGTGACGACGAGATGAAAGTGAGCAATTCACAGTTAACGCGTGCTTTTGTGTTATTTGACGCAGTAACAGGTCAAACAATCGAAGTATTGGTAGTAAGGACGTTTTAATAAGGATTTGTTTTCTATAAAATGTTATGGTTTTCTATTATTTTGCATTTTAAAATTAGCCGGTCACTGGCATTCCATGCCGGGGTGCCGTAATGTATTTGCTCTCATTTCATATTGTCAGTTCATGTTGTCGTCTGTTCCCATGTGCCCCTGTTTCGTCAGTCAAGCAGAACGTACTCCCACTGATCGAGACGGTGTCGCAGTGGTTTCTTGCCTGGTGTTTTCTAAGAGCCGTTTACATGGTACTGTGGGTCCTAGTTTACCAGAACAGTTGTTTGCAATGGGGTATTTAATGTTTTCTCTAGTTGGTACAGAAAGCCGGTTGGTTGTCCATGTAGTGTATCAATGTATGCGTTGACCAGTCATTCGTGTACATCACGCACACTCACGCATGCATGCGCGCGTCACTCATGCACGTCACCAATCAAAGACACACACACCACACCCACTGTAGCTGTGCGACCGGTGTACAGCGACAGGAGACGAGACATATGCATGTATGCATGTCTTTTTTCTTACTTATGTTCACACATATACTTACACACACACATGGACGCACGCACGCACGCACGCACGCACGCATGCACGCACGCACGCACGCACGCACGCACGCACGCACGCACGCACACACACACACACACACACACACACACACACACACACACACACACACACACACACACACACACACACACACACACATTCTACATAATCTGATATCAACCGACAACGATGTTAACAGTGAAACCTGAAACCAACTAAGTTAGACTTGTGTTCTCCAGAATCACGCTGTGAGGTTTCGAGTATATTATGCGATGTTCGTTATAGCCACAGAGAGGGGCGGTAGCGATGGTACAGGGCGTCGACGTAGCGACGACAACGACGACGACGACGCCGCCTACTACGGCTGATGTCTCGGGCGGCCCCGGACACATCTACACAACCCACACGCAAACGGTACCACCCCAGTTCATGGGATCTACACCAGTCTTTATTTGAACGTTTTTAATGTGATTTTAGTCTGTTTTGTCATGACGTTATAACACATCTTACCGTAAGTAACTTCAACTGTTCTGGGCTGTGTGCGTATGAACGCTTCTAGTGTTAGCGCAGTTGAAAACATTGCTAAACTTCGCCACCAGTTGAAAACATACCTTTACAACCGTGCATATCCTTCCTGGCATATTAATCAATCAATCTGTTGATAATTGACATTATTTATTGACCTTAAGATCGATTAACCCTTTTGTCAACAGTTCTGTTTTTGATGCGCCCCTGAGCGTGGTTTCCTAGGATTTATGAGCAATATAAGTTATCTAATTATTATTATTTTATGTGATTGCAACTTTGTTGTTACATTCACAGGTAGACCTTCTTACAGCTGGTGATAAAGACTTCATCGATAGGGTTTTAACAGAGACAAACAATAAAGAGAGAGTGGCTGAAATGATCAAGGAGCACGTTAAATCCATGGAAGATCTCCAACGTAGGAAAAGAGATTTTACAGCAGACCATGCACATAAACTTCATGCAAAGCTGTGCGCGCAGATGAATAAAGTATGTTGTGTCAATATAGAAATATAATGGTATGACTTTTATTTGGTTAGTAAAACGAACATAACATAAACTAATGATAACTCGTTAGCCAAACTGGTAACAGTTTTTGTTGTCACGGATGTATGTCAAGGAAAGTAAAATCTATAATCGGATTTACCTTTTATAAAAGTATCACAGT
The DNA here is from genome assembly GCA_025642075.2 of Ridgeia piscesae. Classification (NCBI taxonomy): domain Eukaryota; kingdom Metazoa; phylum Annelida; class Polychaeta; order Sabellida; family Siboglinidae; genus Ridgeia; species Ridgeia piscesae. The sequence goes on from JAODUO010000640.1 coordinate 366,844, forward strand.
CTCTTTATCTCAGCAACAATTTGTTTCGCGTGTATTTACGTCATCACTTTGTGACGTGCACGTCGACGTGTAGCGTGCTTCAAGATGGCGCCAAACATCTCGTCGGCGTTCGCTGAGCCGACAGCCGCCTTGGCGTGTGACAGTGTAGCGGTGTAGCTGGCGGTAACACGGGCGAGCACCTGGCCTGTCTTCGCGGCCTACATTAAGCCGTTGTTAGCAATCCACTGAGCCGAGTTACACGCCACGCATGGCTGCCGTGTCACTCCCGCGGAATGGGGTGCGGACCACTGGGCGGTTGCGGGGAAAGTATTTCCCATCATTGTTCAATTTAGTTGCTCATTCCGGCACCTCAGTCAAACATTTAACGTTAGTCACGTTACCCAAACATCAAGTGCAGCGGTGAAATTTGTTTTACATATTCATATCAGTATGGTCATGTAATAGATGACATAGTAATATAGAATAAGGTTATGCAGCCAAATTCATTCGGAATGGCTGTCATCGATGCAGTACACTACCGTTGACGAATAGATGAATTACTATAACATGTAGAGTCTTATATGCGACGCAATATAATTGTTTTAAGAGAATTTGTGATGTATTCACATGTAGCTTTCTGCGTATATCAAGTGATCAAATCGTCTTACATTTACAGAAACACAAAGTAACTCCAGGCAGTAATGCATCGACACAGTCGGAGTCATTCCCAGTAGACGTCAAAAATAGATCGTCGAGTGACGAGAAGTTGGTTACCCAATGGACACCGTCAGATCGTCGTTTCAACACTGGGAAGTTGCTGCTAAACAGTCAGTCAGATGTAGAGGCACAATACAAACCAAACTTCCAAGAAATCGCCAGCCAGGCGTCCAAGGAGAGTGTCCTCAGAGGACAAAACGAAGACGATGAGTCGCGAAAATATAGTCTGAATGTGACATACCCTGTGTCCCCCACGAGCGACGGGCCACACTCCGACCGGTCGCCGACAAGTAGCCCCAGTGGACCTGTCGGTGACCTCAGGTCGCCTTTATTCACTCCCATCTTAACCGTTAAGAACCCGTCAGACGTTGGCCTGGACATCAAAGACAGCAATGGTGACGGCGACTCCGGCTTACGCAGTGCAGGCACTGTGTTCAAGGCTGTCCAAACGGAAGCGGTATGTATTACATTGTGTACGCTTATACCCTTCTTCGTTCAGTAACAATACTTGCCTATAATTCGAAGTATTTCCCAATATTGCTGTAAAATACAGAACCGAGTTATTTCCTGATTACCAATAATTTTACCTATATTTTTTTTATGCAAGGTTCATTATTTGACGGGCAAGACTGCCGTGGAAAGAGTGTCGTTGCCATTGTCGTTGTCCCTAAAACCTACACTAATAATGCGACTAGGGCTTTTCCAGTAGCTGCACCTACTCTTTGGAATATGCTTCCTTCTAGTGTTAAATCAGTTGGAAATATTGCTAAATTCCGCCGTCATTTAAAAACATACCTTTACAATTTTGCCTAAACACGATAGCTCTCTGACGTATCAATCAATCTGCTGACAATTGGAATTGTTTATTGACTCTGAGATCGATTAACACTTTTGTATTGACGCGCCTCTAAGCTTGGTTTCTAAGGATTTAGTTACCTTATTATTATGATCATCGTCGTCGTCACCAGGGTGGCCGTCTCGAGGACGAGCTGTTGGCGCGTGTGGCCGGGGCTGAGCCGTTGACGCGGGAGGGGCTCGAAAACTTGTTCACCACCTTCTACGAGGACCACACCGACGAGATGATCGCCTATCGACACGACCGCGAGAACTTCGACCAGGAGCTGCTACGGCGCCTGAGGTCCCTCAAGCAGGACATGAAGAGCGGCGATGCAACTCCTGTTAGCATGTTGTCCGACAAGACCGGCGCCACCCCCACTCCTTCTGTCAGCGCCTCCGTCGACCAGGTACCTACCTACATGCTTTTTTTTTACACGCTTACAACTTCCTCTTGCCAAGCACGTCTTGCTGAGTCAGCTACTCCCTTGAATGTGACTTAATGCAACGTGTTGTCGCTGGGGGTGGTAGTGCATGGGTCGTCTACGTGTGTTGAGTGTCACTCTGTAGTTGTGTTGTTGTCGCTGGGGTGGTAGTGCACGGGTCGTCTACGTGTGTTGAGTGTCACTCTGTAGTTGTGTTGTTGTCGCTGGGGTGGTAGTGCACGGGTCGTCTACGTGTGTTGAGTGTCACTCTGTAGTTGTGTTGTTGTCGCTGGGGTGGTAGTGCACGGGTCGTCTACGTGTGTTGAGTGTCACTCTGTAGTTGTGTTGTTGTCGCTGGGGTGGTAGTGCACGGGTCGTCTACGTGTGTTGAGCGTCACTCTGTAGTTGTGTTGTTGTCGCTGGGTGGTAGTGCACGGGTCGTCTACGTGTGTTGAGCGTGACTCTGTGTACTTGTGACGTGTTGTCGTCAGTGACGTGTTAGTTCTCTTACTGATCTACGTGTGTTGTGTGACTCTGTGTACTTGTGACGTGTTGTCGTCAGTGACGTGTTAGTTCTGCCACTGATCTACGTGTGTTGTGTGACTCTGTGTACTTGTGGCGTGTTGTCGTCAGTGACGTGTTAGTTCTGTTACTGATCTACGTGTGTTGTGTGACTCTGTGTACTTGTGACGTGTTGTCGTCAGTGACGTGTTAGTTCTGTTACTGATCTACGTGTGTTGTGTGACTCTGTGTATTTGTGACGTGTTGTCGTCAGTGACGTGTTAGTTCTATTACTGATCTACGTGTGTTGTGTGACTCTGTGTATTTGTGACGTGTCGTCGTCAGTGACGTGTTAGTTCTGCCACTGATCTACGTGTGTTGTGTCACTCTGTGTACTTGTGACGTGTCGTCGTCAGTGACGTGTTAGTTCTGCCACTGATCTACGTGTGTTGTGTGACTCTGTGTACTTGTGGCGTGTTGTCGTCAGTGACGTGTTAGTTCTGCCACTGATCTACGTGTGTTGTGTGACTCTGTGTACTTGTGGCGTGTTGTCGTCAGTGACGTGTTAGTTCTGTTACTGATCTACGTGTGTTGTGTGACTCTGTGTACTTGTGACGTGTTGTCGTCAGTGACGTGTTAGTTCTGCCACTGATCTACGTGTGTTGTGTGACAGAGTTTGGTCATGATGTAGTTTGTGACTGCTTGTGACGTGTTGTCGTCAGTGACGTGTTAGTTCTGTTACTGATCTACGTGTGTTGTGTGACTCTGTGTACTTGTGACGTGTTGTCGTCAGTGACGTGTTAGTTCTGCCACTGATCTACGTGTGTTGTGTGACTCTGTGTACTTGTGACGTGTTGTCGTCAGTGACGTGTTAGTTCTGTTACTGATCTACGTGTGTTGTGTGACTCTGTGTACTTGTGACGTGTTGTCGTCAGTGACGTGTTAGTTCTGTTACTGATCTACGTGTGTTGTGTGACTCTGTGTACTTGTGCGTGTTGTCGTCAGTGACGTGTTAGTTCTGCCACTGATCTACGTGTGTTGTGTACTCTGTGTACTTGTGACGTGTTGTCGTCAGTGACGTGTTAGTTCTGCCACTGATCTACGTGTGTTGTGTGACTCTGTGTACTTGTGACGTGTTGTCGTCAGTGACGTGTTAGTTCTGTTACTGATCTACGTGTGTTGTGTGACTCTGTGTACTTGTGACGTGTTGTCGTCAGTGACGTGTTAGTTCTGCCACTGATCTACGTGTGTTGTGTGACTCTGTGTACTTGTGACGTGTTGTCGTCAGTGACGTGTTAGTTCTGCCACTGATCTACGTGTGTTGTGTGACTCTGTGTACTTGTGACGTGTTGTCGTCAGTGACGTGTTAGTTCTGCCACTGATCTACGTGTGTTGTGTGACTCTGTGTACTTGTGACGTGTTGTCGTCAGTGACGTGTTAGTTCTGCTACTGATCTACGTGTGTTGTGTGACTCTGTGTACTTGTGACGTGTTGTCGTCAGTGACGTGTTAGTTCTGTTACTGATCTACGTGTGTTGTGTGACTCTGTGTACTTGTGACGTGTTGTCGTCAGTGACGTGTTAGTTCTGTTACTGATCTACGTGTGTTGAGTGACTCTGTGTACTTGTGGCGTGTTGTCGTCAGTGACGTGTTAGTTCTGCTACTGATCTACGTGTGTTGTGTGACTCTGTGTACTTGTGACGTGTTGTCGTCAGTGACGTGTTAGTTCTGCTACTGATCTACGTGTGTTGTGTGACTCTGTGTACTTGTGACGTGTTGTCGTCAGTGACGTGTTAGTTCTGCTACTGATCTACGTGTGTTGTGTGACTCTGTGTACTTGTGGCGTGTTGTCGTCAGTGACGTGTTAGTTCTGCACTGATCTACGTGTGTTGTGTGACTCTGTGTACTTGTGACGTGTTGTCGTCAGTGACGTGTTAGTTCTGCCACTGATCTACGTGTGTTGTGTGACTCTGTGTACTTGTGACGTGTTGTCGTCAGTGACGTGTTAGTTCTGCCACTGATCTACGTGTGTTGTGTGACTCTGTGTACTTGTGACGTGTTGTCGTCAGTGACGTGTTAGTTCTGCCACTGATCTACGTGTGTTGTGTGACTCTGTGTACTTGTGACGTGTTGTCGTCAGTGACGTGTTAGTTCTGTTACTGATCTACGTGTGTTGTGTGACTCTGTGTACTTGTGACGTGTTGTCGTCAGTGACGTGTTAGTTCTGTTACTGATCTACGTGTGTTGTGTGACTCTGTGTACTTGTGACGTGTTGTCGTCAGTGACGTGTTAGTTCTGCTACTGATCTACGTGTGTTGTGTGACTCTGTGTACTTGTGACGTGTTGTCGTCAGTGACGTGTTAGTTCTGTTACTGATCTACGTGTGTTGTGTGACTCTGTGTACTTGTGACGTGTTGTCGTCAGTGACGTGTTAGTTCTGCCACTGATCTACGTGTGTTGTGTGACTCTGTGTACTTGTGACGTGTTGTCGTCAGTGACGTGTTAGTTCTGCTACTGATCTACGTGTGTTGTGTGACTCTGTGTACTTGTGACGTGTTGTCGTCAGTGACGTGTTAGTTCTGTTACTGATCTACGTGTGTTGTGTGACTCTGTGTACTTGTGACGTGTTGTCGTCAGTGACGTGTTAGTTCTGCCACTGATCTACGTGTGTTGTGTGACTCTGTGTACTTGTGACGTGTTGTCGTCAGTGACGTGTTAGTTCTGCCACTGATCTACGTGTGTTGTGTGACTCTGTGTACTTGTGACGTGTTGTCGTCAGTGACGTGTTAGTTCTGCCACTGATCTACGTGTGTTGTGTGACTCTGTGTACTTGTGACGTGTTGTCGTCAGTGACGTGTTAGTTCTGCTACTGATCTACGTGTGTTGTGTGACTCTGTGTACTTGTGACGTGTTGTCGTCAGTGACGTGTTAGTTCTGTTACTGATCTACGTGTGTTGTGTGACTCTGTGTACTTGTGACGTGTTGTCGTCAGTGACGTGTTAGTTCTGCCACTGATCTACGTGTGTTGTGTGACTCTGTGTACTTGTGACGTGTTGTCGTCAGTGACGTGTTAGTTCTGCCACTGATCTACGTGTGTTGTGTGACTCTGTGTACTTGTGACGTGTTGTCGTCAGTGACGTGTTAGTTCTGTTACTGATCTACGTGTGTTGTGTGACTCTGTGTACTTGTGACGTGTTGTCGTCAGTGACGTGTTAGTTCTGCCACTGATCTACGTGTGTTGTGTGACTCTGTGTACTTGTGACGTGTTGTCGTCAGTGACGTGTTAGTTCTGCCACTGATCTACGTGTGTTGTGTGACTCTGTGTACTTGTGACGTGTTGTCGTCAGTGACGTGTTAGTTCTGCCACTGATCTACGTGTGTTGTGTGACTCTGTGTACTTGTGACGTGTTGTCGTCAGTGACGTGTTAGTTCTGCCACTGATCTACGTGTGTTGTGTGACTCTGTGTACTTGTGACGTGTTGTCGTCAGTGACGTGTTAGTTCTGCCACTGATCTACGTGTGTTGTGTGACTCTGTGTACTTGTGACGTGTTGTCGTCAGTGACGTGTTAGTTCTGCCACTGATCTACGTGTGTTGTGTGACTCTGTGTACTTGTGACGTGTTGTCGTCAGTGACGTGTTAGTTCTGCCACTGATTCGTGTGTCTGTGTACTTGTGACGTGTTGTTGTGCGTTTAGCTGCATTGTGTGGTGACTCTGTGTGGACGTGTTGTCGTCAGTGACGTGTTAGTTCTGCCACTGATCTACGTGTGTTGTGTGACTCTGTGTACTTGTGACGTGTTGTCGTCAGTGACGTGTTAGTTCTGCCACTGATCTACGTGTGTTGTGTGACTCTGTGTACTTGTGACGTGTTGTCGTCAGTGACGTGTTAGTTCTGCACTGATCTACGTGTGTTGTGTGACTCTGTGTACTTGTGACGTGTTGTCGTCAGTGACGTGTTAGTTCTGCTACTGATCTACGTGTGTTGTGTGACTCTGTGTACTTGTGACGTGTTGTCGTCAGTGACGTGTTAGTTCTGCCACTGATCTACGTGTGTTGTGTGACTCTGTGTACTTGTGACGTGTTGTCGTAGTGACGTGTTAGTTCTGCACTGATCTACGTGTGTTGTGTGACTCTGTGTACTTGTGACGTGTTGTCGTCAGTGACGTGTTAGTTCTGCCACTGATCTACGTGTGTTGTGTGACTCTGTGTACTTGTGCGTGTTGTCGTCAGTGACGTGTTAGTTCTGCACTGATCTACGTGTGTTGTGTGACTCTGTGTACTTGTGACGTGTTGCGTCAGTGACGTGTTAGTTCTGCCACTGATCTACGTGTGTTGTGTGACTCTGTGTACTTGTGACGTGTTGTCGTCAGTGACGTGTTAGTTCTGCCACTGATCTACGTGTGTTGTGTGACTCTGTGTACTTGTGACGTGTTGGCGTCAGTGACGTGTTAGTTCTGCCACTGATCTACGTGTGTTGTGTGACTCTGTGTACTTGTGACGTGTTGTCGTCAGTGACGTGTTAGTTCTGTTACTGATCTACGTGTGTTGTGTGACTCTGTGTACTTGTGACGTGTTGGCGTCAGTGACGTGTTAGTTCTGCCACTGATCTACGTGTGTTGTGTGACTCTGTGTACGTGCAGCGCGTCGGTGAGATGGATGATGAGTTCATCGAGTGGCTGGGGAAGGAGCGACAGGTGGCCAACATGTCGCCTTCCCGTGTGCAACAACTCGTTCAGCAGCATCTGCAGGTCGGCTTCTGTGTTAATCACTAGCGGCAACTATCTCTTCCTATTATATTCGACGGAGTAATTCGTAGAATTCAATTGTTGACTTTGGAAGCGAGTCTGTTTGTTATTGTCAGTGTCCATCGTAATCCAGTCGTCCGAAGCCTTCAACTGCTGCCCCGGAAGCGATTGTTATTGTCCATACCACCCTAGTCGTGGGGACACGATTCCACCCATGTCAGACTTGCCTGTAAGGCCTAGTAATCAAATCGTATAGAACCTGGCGGTTTCTTTGTGTTTAATATTAAAGGAACAAACATAATTGTTTTCCTAAACTGGATGGCTTATTTTGATTAAAGTCTGCTATTGATTATGATACAATAAAATAACAGTTTACTGTCCCGGACCTGGAAATTCGTTTACAGCGTCAAAAATAAATGCAGTAATAAATACGTATAAAAATACAGATAAATTGATTATTAAAACAATATGTAAACCTTAATCACGATAACATAACTAATCTATAATATAATCATAATTATACTTATAATATTGTGGTCGTCCTTTCACAAATAAAAACAAAATGAATGACGTATCTCTCACAGAAACATCAGAGATGCTTGTCTTTGAAAAGTTGTACAGATATTGGAATGAATGATCCACGCTTTTTTGGATGTGATGGTTCTAAACCTTCTGGACGTACTCGTTATGTAGGATATGTGTATTATCATTAATGATTTTAGTGGCTTTACGCAGTACCTGCTTTTCATACAAAGCAGTGAGAGTGGATTGTTTCAAACTGGTTACTTTACTACTGATGTTTACAATGCACTGCAAAATATTCTTGTCTTTCTGACTGACGTTCCCAAACCAACTGAAAATAGAACATGTTAAAACACTCTGGACTTATAACACAGGCACACTCGGTGCCCATCACATTATTATAAATTACGTAATTTAACAAATTACATGTAATTATTTGATTCTGGATACCTTCTAATGCTGCAAATCGTGCCCACAACAGAACATGGACAGAACCAACACATACTCCCTTTAAATCTAAATATGTGTCACAAAAGTCGCCAGCTCCTTGGAAATCATACAATCTAAACGGTGCCGTCGCTACCTGGAATGTGTTCGTTCATCCTTACACAGATCACGCTACTCGATAATGTCATCTATGTAACCGACAAATGTCAAAGGCAAAGTCGGATTATTATGAAAATGTGGTATCAAATAAATCTGCTACACCAAAAACAGCTATTGAAATGCATACATGAAAACTTACATAGGCGGCGGCCTCCTTCTCTGCCAACTCATATGTCGATAAAGTCACTATGTAAGTAACTCTTTTTCTAGTCATTTTAAAGACAAAATTTGCCTTATCCATGCCGCTTTCCCAGGTCATACGCCAGACATTGTAAATGCTGACTATCCACAACTAACTTTTAAACTCACATCGTTTGAACCAGCCACAATTGCTGAAGAGAGAAACATAATCATGTCGTCCCTAAAAGTAAATGCTGTGACCTCGACCCACTCCAGATCATACTCCTGAAGGCAAAATTAGGCCAACAGACATCATAAATGCATCACTGGCAAAGTTACCGCACTGACGCTCCTCGATCTATGCGCCACTTTCGACATTATTGACCACGGCATTCTTATTAAACGGTTATCAAGATGGTACGGCATATCTGGCACAGCCCTGAGCTGGGTTTTTTCATACCTCACGAATATAGATAACTGCTTCTCCGACATGCTGCCCACTTCAAGTGGTGTCCCCCAGGGTTCTGTTTTGGGGCCTTTGCTTTTCACTCTGTATACAACGCCATTAAGCTCTGCTATCCAAAGTCCAACTTGAATAATCACCTTTGCGCAGATGACACACACATCTATGATCTATGTTTCTTTGACCACACCAGATACTTGTCGCTCCCTAAACCAGCTTAGGGGTTGTCTCGAAGATGTCTCCCTTTGGATGAAAAACAGTAAATTAAAGCTAAATGCAGATAAGACTGAATTTCTCATCATTGGTACCTCGGAAAGCGTGCAAAACTCGATGGCTTTTTCCCGACACTTATCCTGAGTCAGAGTATCACACCAGCCGCCTCAGTTTTAAACCTCGGAGTAACGTTTGACGAAATCTTCAATTTTAAATAATATATATCGAACACATGCCGTTGCTGGTTTTACCATATCCGTGATCTTCGCCGTATTCGCCGGTTTGTATCACTTTCCGTTGTGAAAACCATCGCAACAGCTCTAGTAAGCAGCAGACTTGACTACTGCAATTCCCTCCTTTACAATATTGCAAACAAAGCTATAGCAAAACTTCAACGTGTCCAAAACTGTTTGGCAAGGGTAGTCACGCGTTCTCCTCGTTTTTCTCCCTCAGTGCCGCTTCTAAAATCATTGCATTGGCTCCCTCTGCACTATCGCATTATTTTCAAGATTTATGCAATAGCCTATTAATCCCTCTCATCGACGCAACCAGCATATCTGAATTCGATGCTCACTCCAGTTAGAAATCCCAGACAGCTACGCTTAACCAGTAGTAACCCTTTTTACATTCATCGGGCGAAAACGAAACATGGAACCCGAGCTTTCTCGGTTGCCGCACCAACTGTGTGGAATTCGCTTCCTGCCAGTGTTAGATTAGAAGGTATCAAAGTTTCATTCTGCTGGCGTCTAAAACCCACCTCTTTAATGCTGCCTATCCTCCTTAGCTTCCTAGCACCTTCAGCCATCCGTCGACAACTCGCGCATTGTTATACGATTATGAGAATGCTTAATCCCTTGGTTTTGTCGCGCCACTGAGCTTGATCTTCGAGGATATTGGCTCAAAAGAAGTCGTTATTGTTTAATTATGTTATCGTTATGTATATCGACATTTAAAGGCAGTTTCGCGTGTGACACATTTTAAGCATGTGTAAAATTCATCAACTATTTTGTTGATTATTTCTTCAGCACGTTGCCGATTTCAAGACATCTATGAAAAATGAGTTTGCCAAGCTACGTCAAGAAATGCAAGATGTCGACAGGAAGGAGTCGAAAGTGAGCAATAGAGAAAGACGCTTCCAAGTAAGTACTTCCGAATGCAAATGGTGACAGAGTTAGTTCGACGGTGTACGTGTCGTTTGTGCGAAAATGAATGCGCTGTATGCTCATGACACGATCACTATGAATAGCACCGAGTGTGCTTACGACACGATGTGACGGGCAGCGAGTGTGCTTACGATACGATGTGACGGGCTCCGAGTGTGCTTACGACACGATGTGACGGGCACCGAGTGTACTTATGACACGATGTGACGGGCAGCGAGTGTGCTTATGACACGATGTGACGGGCAGCGAGTGTGCTTATGACACGATGTGACAAGCGCCGAGTGTACTTACGACACGATGTGACGGGCACCGAGTGTGCTTATGACACGATGTGACGGGCAGCGAGTGTGCTTATGACACGATGTGACGGGAACCGAGTGTACTTACGACACGATGTGACGGGCACCGAGTGTGCTTACGACACGATGTGACGGGCACTGAGTGTGCTTATGACACGATAGTGATGTGACGGGCACCGAGTGTGCTTATGACACGATAGTGATGTGACGGGCACTGAGTGTGCTTATGACACGATAGTGATGTGACGAGCACCGAATGTGCTTATGACACGATAGTGATGTGACGAGCACCGAATGTGCTTATGACACGATAGTGATGTGACGAGCACCGAGTGTGCCTGTGACACGATAGTGATGTGACGAGCACCGAGTGTGCTTATGACACGATAGTGATGTGACGAGCACCGAGTGTGCCTGTGACACGATAGTGATGTGACGAGCACCGAGTGTGCCTGTGACACGATAGTGATGTGACGAGCACTGAGTGTGCTTATGACACGATAGTGATGTAACGAGCACCGAATGTGCTTATGACACGATAGTGATGTGACGAGCACCGAGTGTGCCTGTGACACGATAGTGATGTGACGGGCAGCGAGTGTGCTTATGACACGATGTGACGAGCACCGAATGTGCTTATGGCACGATAGTGATGTGACGAGCACGGAGTGTCCCTGTGACACGATAGTGATGTGACGGGCACCGAGTGTGCCTGTGACACGATAGTGATGTGACGGGCACCGAGTGTGCCTGCGACACGATAGTGATGTGACGGGCATCGAGTGTGCCTGTGACACGATAGTGATGTGACGAGCACCGAGTGTGCCTATGACACGATAGTGATGTGACGAGCACCGAGTGTGCCTATGACACGATAGTGATGTGACGAGCACCGAGTGTGCCTATGACACGATAGTGATGTGACGAGCACCGAGTGTGCCTGTGACACGATAGTGATGTGACGGGCACCGAGTGTGCCTGTGTCACGATAGTGATGTGACGAGCACGGAGTGTCCCTGTGACACGATAGTGATGTGACGGGCACCGAGTGTGCCTGTGACACGATAGTGATGTGACGAGCACCGAGTGTGCCTGTAGTGATGTGACGGCACGAGTGTGCCTGTGCACGATAGTGATGTGACGAGCACCGAGTGTGCCTGTGACACGATAGTGATGTGACGAGCACCGAGTGTGCCTTTTTGACCCCGATAGTGATGTGACGAGCACCGAGTGTGCCTGTGACACGATAGTGATGTGACGAGCACCGAGTGTGCCTGTGACACGATAGTGATGTGACGAGCACGGAGTGTGCCTGTGACACGATAGTGATGTGACGAGCACCGAGTGTGCCTGTGACACGATAGTGATGTGACGAGCACGGAGTCGACTGTTGCAGATCATAAGTCCCGTGAACCCAATAGACGTGGACTCGTTTGTCGACCAGGAGCGCCAACAGGCGGCCCGGCTACGCAAACTGCGTTACGACGAGAGAGAACGAACTAACAGCTTGCTGAAAGAGAAGCTAAGACGACAAAAAGAGGTGTGTCGTTAGTGATATGTAGTTATGTTTCTTTTTTATCAGAGACGGCAGTTATTTCCCCCGATTGCCCTGTGTTGGTGGTAGGCCACACCAGCCACATCCGTCCAGGACGACCGCCACGACACTCGGGTGCTGCTATGGCGTGGTCTCTAGTCACGCCTGTTACCCACCGCAATTAATTCAAGCGGAAACGACACAAATTAAAATAGCATTAATAAAATATAAGGTGGTATGGGGCGTGAGTGGTATATATATAAAACAAGATATTAAAAGCAACTTTGAAATGATTAGTCTTAAGACACGCTTTAAAAATAGACTAGTCACCACATTTACCCTAGGTGTGAACCTTGGAATGGGGAATGGGGAACTTGCAGAGATTAATGTAAGTTTGGCAACCTAGGCATAAGTTTGGCAGCCCAAGGGTAAACCGTTTATGAAGAAAACGTTGACATTCCCGCATAACTAGGCTGGCTCGATCACTGTTGTTCCTTGTTGTCCGACTTTGTTTTGACGTCTCGTTACTGCCAGTGTAGTTCTTATCTTTACCGTTGCAGTTGAAGGAAAGGAAGCGAAGTTCCCACATCATAGAGACTGTGGGGTGAGAGTAAAGCACCCCGCAGTCGTCCGCTGTCGCGACCTTTTCGAGCTCTCCCACGCGGGCCTCGTCGCAAACCAACGCACGTCTCGGACTGACGCGAGAAGAGACGAAACCCGCATGCGAACTGCCAACAAAACACCAGTCATCTTTGTTGAGACAATGGGTGTCTTCCATGTGACAATAAATGTGTTTTGAATTTTTGTTTGAATTTGAATATAATACATGAATTTGAATATAATACATGATGGCACAATGACGATAACTATAAACGCTCAAAGTTATCTAGTAAACACACCGTATGCCGTTAAAATGAAAGCGAAATTAAATCAAACATATACACCTGCATACGAATATTCCAGCATCACGCGCCTCCGTCCACCAGCAGATTTAGCCTAGTACCCGCTCGAGGCATGTAAGATTTTCCCGTATAAAC